>CAUYRT010031520.1:0-15534 GCA_963574885.1 Lepilemur ruficaudatus
TTCTATTTATAGTAGAGACGGGGTCTCGCTCTTGCTCAGGCTGGTCTTGAACTCCTGACCTTGAGCTATCCACCCGCCTCGGCCTCCCAGAGTGCTAGGGCAGACGCCCTCCTTTTAATCCACAATTTAGTACCTTTGACACAGAACTACAAAATGACAGAAAATTAGAGAAAATCACTCTCTATTAATAGATTATAATATACTAATAAGAACACACAATGCATCACAGAATGTGCGTGGACACAAAGAGCTGCAATAGAGACGCAGTTGTCAATATAAGGATGAATGAGCCATTGTGGCTGATTCCTGGCCACCGCTCTCCTGGCCATCTTCACAAGTTCCTGATGAGAGGCAACTGGAGTTGTATGAAACCCCAGTGTCCATCCGTGTAATGAGAAAGGCCCTGCCAGTGTGGAGAGCAGGCACTGCAACCAGGAGAATGGTGACAGTGCCAAAATGAATGGCTTGCTCTCTCATGCTCACGGGCACCAGGCCTTTATAAACCAGGTAAGGGCATCACCACACCCCCTGGTCTTTGCCAGAAGGAGCCCAGTGTCAGGTGGCGGTCAAGGTGCAGCTGGCCAGTCTGGGAATTATGCAAACCATACCACACACACAGCATGGATTAAGGCAGGCAATGCTTACAGCTTATCACAAGCACCCAGTCTAGCTCTATGCTTGACATATCCAGGTAACTAAGAAATAAAATTAATATAAGGTATCCCAAAAGGAAAATCATACAAAATAAAATTACAACTACTAAACATTTTCATTATCTTGGCCCATGTTAGAGATACATGTCTATGAATAAGAATAAACAGATAGAAAGAAACGAACAGGTTGAGGGCTACAAGGAACCCTTAGCCCTACATAATTCCCATTTTTACAACTGTTAGGCCTGAAATCACCCAAAAATAAATGATTCCCCCATTATAACATGCTCCAAATGGCACAGGAGTGAGTAAACCCACGTTTCCTGCCTCCCCTGAGCCTGGGCCTCTCCCCTGCACCCTCCTTAACTAAACACAGCCCTGTCAGCAGAACTGATCACACGGGGACCCCCTGCCCACTCCTACTTGTCACTCTCCTGACAGGGCCCAGATAGTACCTACACCACTCTTCCCTTCAACTTGGTTAAGCATTGATTGGCATGTCTAGGATAAAGACATTCCTTCAATCCCAGATTAGACCATTATTGTTTTCTGAAAAATCACAGGTTCTTGAGGTCTGATAAACCCCATTTTACTGCTGAAAACATTACCTTCATAAAAATGTAAATTCTCTTTTTCCCATTGATCTAATGTCTTAAGGCTCTGGAAAATACATTTAGTAGGAAAAAAAGTAGCTAAAAATATGTTGATGTTTTGCAGTCACCTTATAAGATGTCAGAGGCCACACTCCCCAGTGGTCCTCAATTCTTCCCGGGGCCACAGAGCCCTCTGAGATCCTGGTGAGGCAGAATCATGCAGTGCCTGGAATACTGACAGCATTTAATACACAGGAATTGTCATAATTATGCAAACAATGAGATCCTCTCTGAGCACACAGTTATCAGTGGAGTCGGGACTCATGGATTCCAGACCAAGAACCCCTGCTGTAGTCTCAGGCAGATCGACTTCTAGATGTCTCATAACTAAAAGCTGAGGAGAGACCAAAATACAAGGGAGGAAAACAAGTAAGGAAGGAAAAACTAAAACAATCTATGCAATAGCCAATTAGAATAACTAAGGCTTGCTTACATTTATTCTGCATGCTCTGATCATCTAAAATGATGCCACTATATAAAGGAAGGCTTTTTGTTAGGCTTTTTGATTCAAATGCTCAAATGTGTTTCATTTTACATAGGGCATGACTAGGAAAAAATGAAGGAAGAAAACTTAACATTGCTGTGCCCATAACAATTTTTTTCACTTCTTCAGACTGTAAGGAATGGGAAAGAAAGAAGCGAAGGCAAACTGTAAGAGATAAGAAAGAACAGACTGAGAGGGGAATGTGAAGGCCAGGAGAAGGATTTCCATTAATCCCTTGCCCTCCTGGGGCCTGATCCTTGATCTGAAAAAGAGGAATTAGCCTGGCCAGATGATTTCAAGATCACCTTCCAGTTCTATGATATTTCCCAGTTATGGATTAATATTAATACATGGATTTTTCAAATCATGAGTAGAATCTTCGGAGCAGAATGATGTTTGCTAAATCTGTGGAAACTAAAAGATTGTCATCCTGAATTCAACATTGTGAGAAGCGTATGCCACAGAAGCTGGGCTGCCCTCAGTCCTCACTAGCTGCCACTCCTTGTGCCAAGCCCACAACCAAAGCCTTGGCACATGTTCGGACTTTCCTTGGCCTCTTCATAAAAGTCAACATTTCTGAGCATTATGAGGCCACAGATTTTGAGAAAGAAAATGGCCCAGAACCTGTGCTTCGATGCTCTAGAGTAAATCCGACAACTGTTGGCATTTAAATCCCTGGGCTGAGGACAGGGTAACTACCTGGGTGGGGAGAAATAAAGGCCACTTCACTGCGTTTGTGAGATGCTGAACAAATCTACCACTGTCCAGAAATGCTGTTTCTTTGCTGAGTAACTCTAAGTAACCCACCTACTAAATCGTGTTAATGACATTTCTGTTGGAATATTCTAACAGCTTGTTTTCTCTCTAAACAGAACACCTTTGTGACAATAAAAACAGGATACAAACTGTTGCTGCTTTGATGGCCTTGTGTTTACATTTGGAAAACATCAGTTAGATTGACCGCAACTGTGCTAAATGTGCACTGAAAAGAACATACTTTTAGGAAAATCACACTCACTCCCATCTTTTTGTGACACAGCCACTCTTCTGAGTTGGGAGAGAGGCGGGCCGTGTTCCTGCTCATCTCTGCATCAAATCCAGTGGACCATACCACTGCTTGCATAGTCACAATCTTTTCCATTTTCTCTTCACTTAACAATAATTGAGGGAGCGGCAACAGAGACAGTGGTTTCCAAGGAGCCCACTTGTAGCAGGAGGTGACGGTCAAGCCTGCAACATCGGTTCTGGTTGGAAAATCTCCATCACAGCCTACATCCCACGCACACTCTACCTGATGCACAGAAGGCTGCCCAAATATGCACTGAATTGAATTGGAGTTCATTTTCCTAGAATCAGAAGCCTGGATGAAATGGATTCTTAAGTCTGTCTTTACAAATTCATGGAGGGCAAAGTGGCATTCAGTGGAACAGGCTTGGTTTTAAGTTCACATCAACAAATGAGCCAGCTCATAGCGAAAATGATAACTTACCCTCCACTAGACTTTAGGATCTTACCCCAAAATTGGAATGACTTGAATAAAACTCATGATTTTGTCATAAGAAAGAACCTCCAACCAAGTATTTTAAAACATAAATGCTTCTGAAAACTTCTCCATATCACAACTATGTGTTAACATGTAGAGATGTATAAATTTGCAGGTGAATGTGATTAACCTATGTGATTCTGATTTTTTTAAAAAATGCAGTTTTTACTTAGCTGGATAATTGACCCACCAAGCACCTTGTCATGTAGTCAACAGAACACACAGGAGAACTTTTAGCCTCTTTTCTGCTTTTAATATATATTTTTATTAAACATCTATGTGTCACGTACTGTATACTGAGTGATGTGGATGCAGAGATAAACAGTGGGAAGATCCCATTCCGCTGTACACAGAAACATACATAAACTGTCTAAATGTCATATATAATAGGTTGAACTATACGAAACTGCCATTTTTTGTAGGTCAAAATGGTGAACACTGACAATTTCATATGGTTCAACTCAGTATATGTCAAAATCAGTGTGGGCACACAGATGGGGAAGTGATTCGTTCCATTCTGGGTATGTGTGTAAGGAGGGGAGCAGTGGCTATCCATTGCCTGTAGGAACATGGTAAATCTCGGATAGCCCTGTTTTGTTAACAAGCCTGCACAATCACAGCAGGCACAGCAGGCTGAGGAATGGCTGAGTTTCATGCCTGGCCCTGTGGTCAGGATCTCAGGAGCCAGTGGACACTCCAAAGGCAGTGCACTGCACCAAAGCAGGAGATGTCTTAAGGGAAGGAAGATGACAAGTGACATGGGCACTAAGCTAAGAAGAAACAGTAATAGAGGAAAAAGAATAAATCCCAATCAAAAGCACTCAGCTTCATTCTATTCTCCACAGCCTCTCCAATCTTGCAGTACAGAGAACTTCTCGTTCTGCAGAGATACTCCAGCCCCACTCAGAGACATTTTCCATGACCTTGTGACTTTTGTATGAAACACCAACACTGTTTATTGCTTCCACTGGAAGAATTCTCATTCCCCTCAAGTAGTACACCTCAAAGTTCCACAGGAAGAGGATTCTCTGTCTTGAAGATCAGATGCCCTAAACAACATATTCTGATTTTACTTTTTTCCTAGCAACTCTGTCCACCATACGGAGTCTATCCCAAGTCAAAAATGTACCTTCTGCTCAGCCCGAGCTGCACAGAACCCACACCAACTCCAATCCAACTCCACTGTACCCTCTGTGTTCCCCTACAGCTGGACACTCCTTGAGGGCACACAGTAGGAGCTTGGTAAATGCTTTTGAGTGAATGGTTGAATAAACAGATGGACAAATTAATGGATAAATTAATGACTACATGAACAGGTGGTACCTTTGAGAGTGGGGCCTTTTAGAATCTTTCTTAACAAACAAATTGAAGCAGCAATTTTCAGGTAGATTGAAAAGCACTGTCCTGAGCAGAACCTTCCCCAGAAATCCAATCCAACATGCAAACTTGTGGTTCCGTAAAAGATACTGCTCGGTCTTTCCATCAAGAGAGACCTTTCTCAAAAGGCTGATCTTGATTTTGTTCAATGAATTTCTTGCAAGTTTTTGCAAACTTGTTCACAATTTGGTTACAAAAGCACTTGAAATTGTGACCTTTGTCTACAATGAAGTTCTTTTTCCCATATTTCAGAAACTTGGTAATTGTATCAAGTTTCAGGAACCATAACGTCTCTCAACCACATTTATAAAATGAATGCAAGAATATCCCCCTTCTGAGAGATTGCTCGGAGGATCAAATGAGGTAATGTCTGCAAAAGAGCTTTGTAAAACTGTAACACACAAAATACATAGGTGTATGTATATACACACACATATCCATATATATATATATACACATCCATACATGTAAATGAACATAAGATACATAGAAATATTAATATACATCATATACATAAAATAAATAGTATACAATGCCTTTAGCCTAGAAACATACTTGAAGCTGTATACCGACAGCATAAAACTTAGTGTGTATTACTTCATTTGCTGTAAGTCAAAGCCACATATCACTATGATTGCCCACCTTTTATGGACATGGCAAGGAAATCAAGTGACTTACCCAGGGTCACCCAAACAGAATATCAATAAGAGACTTAGGAATAAGTTGGAAAATTTTTACCCACAAGCTAGAGCTGTTTTCTACTAGACTATGCTGCCACCTAACTGACAAGGTTAAAAACACCCATATTTTATCAGATCAGCACTAGAAGAGTGAGCATTAGCCATCAATGAATCCTTGGTTATCTTTTTAACAAGGTACTCGGCCCTTGTTAAAAAGCAAGAAGTGTTTTGAAATGTTTATGATCTTTCATCTTTTTGTCACTCTGGGCATCTCTAATAATTATAAACAACCAACATTCCAAACAACAGAAAACAAGATAATTAAATATGCCATGCAAATGCGTAATCCGTTGCTAAATAACATCAGTTACTAGATGCATTCTTAGTTCCTCTGTCCATCACAATGCTGACTTGAGAATGTAGTCTCTTCTGTCAACCAATGTTAGTATTCAATTCTTTCAAACACAAAAATATCATGTGCTGATCTGCCCCTGGCAGTACATGTGTTTGAGCTATTTTATTCCTGAATTTGAGGTGAGAGGGAAATGAGATCTAAACTTATTTTCTTGGTTCCTCTTATAATCCAGTGGTGCCCACGTGGGCCCTGATAGCTTCCAGGAGTTAAAGGTGAGTTCCATGGTAGTGCTACTTTGCATGGGGGACCAAATCCATGGCCTTGGCCACAATACTCAGGGTTTCCATGCTGGATGGCTAAGCTAACTGGCCTGCTCTGTCCTTTCCAGTCTTTCTTTTGGGTCCACCAGCCAATCATTGCTGAAGTCAGAAACATCTCACATGAGAATAAGGAAGCCTTGGCTATTATCTTCTATTCTCCTAATGGTCTTTATTGGGCAAGCTGTTTCCTCTTTCAAAGTCTCAGTTTTCTCAATCTCAACAGATAAAATTCTCTACTGACATTCATAGCTTACAAGAGAATATCATGGCTAGACTACATTAGAACTGAAAAGAGTTCTGCTAATTTTCCTCAGAGAGACAAAATGGTATGTGTCACCAGTCAGGTTTATTATATTAGGCAGGGACATCTTCCCATGAGGTAACTCTATTGACCACATTCTAACCAATGGTAAGAACAGGCATAGGAGATGGTGGCAAAAACAGAGGCTTCTTTTCTTTACATACATATCTTCATGAAAAAATTTTAATTCAAGTAGAAAGAAACTTAGTGAATTTTTGTTGTTGTTATTGATATAACCAATGAAGGAAAAATATTAGGGTTTAAAATGATAGAAGAAGTACAGGCATAATGTATGACAACTATGTAATATTCTAGAAAGGCAAAACTATGGAGACAGTAAGAAGTTCAGTGGTTGCCAGGGGTTAGGGTGGATGGAGGGAAGGATGACTAAGTAAACAACGGGATGTTTAAGGCAGCGAAACTGCTATGTATGATCCTGTAATGATGGACACATGTCATTATTCATTTGTCAAAACTCATAGAATGTACAACAGGAGTGAATCTTAATGTAAACTATGGACTTTAGGTAATAATAATGTATCAGTATTGGCTCTTCGGGTGTAACAAATGACCCACACTAATGCAAGATGTTCCTAACAGGAGAAATTGAGGAGAAGAAGAGGCACATGGAATTCTTTGCACTTTTCACTCACTTATTTTCTATAAGCCTAAAATTGCTTTAAAAAAAAAAAAAGTCTATTAGTTTTAAAAAAGTGTGCTAACGGGATTTTGAGCCAGTAGCTCTAGACCAGGACTCAGAAGTTTGGGGTTCCAACCGGCCTGCGGCAGCGTGCATGTCGCATTGCTACTGTGAGCCTCCAGTCTCTCATCTGGAATGAATAAGACTAACAATAGCTGGCTGACCTCACAGGGATGACCGTCATAATAGCCAAATAAAATAATATACGTAAAAGCACTTTGTGAACAGTAACATCCTAAATAAATTTAATTTATGATTATTTCTAAAAACACAATGTCCTTTCATTGTTATGAAGTATTCTTACAGATTGGTAGAAACCTATATTTTTCTAAAGAAAATGTTAACAGTAGACACAATGATACCACTGAGCCTATGTTTTCATGCTCCCAAATCATTCCCACTTGAGGAATCCACACCTAAGCTACCACAGAAGAATATCACAGACTCATAAATCTTATCCTCAAAATGCTTCCATTCACAGGTTCTCAAAGGTGCAGGGCTGCATTTTCACACATAACTGTTTCTTCTCCAACTCAACTTCAGAAATGGACCAGAGACTCCGTAAGTAGTGAGTTACAATATGAAAGTTATTGTCATAAAATATCCCTGGAAAATGACCTGCAATTCTAATCAGGGTTCATCCCCAGTAATTTGTGGAGACATTTTTCCGGAGAGAACAGAGATTGTGTGAGAGGCACACACACAGGGAGACAAAGCCCAGAGATCACTGAATATCCAGATACAAGAAAACATTTTATCAATGTATGATTTTAATTTAAAAAACTACTTAGTGTGGTAATTATTTTGCCAAGCACGAAAGATGCAGTAATGAAGTAACCTCAATGATAATTTTTAAAAATCACTTTATGACAAGTTGTTTTCACGGCTGTTTGTCAGGCCTGGCACACGGCCAGTGGCAAGAGACTTCGTGAGGAATGCTGAGCAAGAAGCAGCCCAGCAAAATGCCACACTGTCACCCACTCTCCAGCAGGCTGTTATTTATGCTAAATGATGACAGCTGTGAAAAGTCTCAAAGTGGGAAAGTCCAGCAGATGAATGCACAAGGATGGAGGCCTTGGAAGTCTGAGTAAATAAGTGAACTGGATCAGGACATGTTATTATATAGCTCGTGGGAAGTTTGTTCAGCTTGTGTTTTGCTTTCTGTTGTTTACACCCTGGGAGTTGTAACTTACAGGAAAAGACTACCCAGGGCCCCAGTGAGTTCCATCTCCTTGGGTCTACTTCCGTAAGTAGCAGAGTGATTACATCCAAACCCTAGGCACCCAAAGATATTGCCGGTTTGTCCCATTCTAGCTCTGGGCCCTTGCAGAGCCAGCCCCTACCTTTAGCTCTGCTGGCCTCCCACCCTTACCCCCTCAATGGCCTACGTCAAGACCTTTACAAAGGTCTTCTCTCATAAACAACACTGTGGTTCTGCCGGATCTTCTAACTCCATTCCACTCAAAAGTAAAGCTTCATCCTCTTCAACCTCTTGGCATCTGGGAATGCATTTTCCCTATAAAAGAATTACTGTAGATTCAATTTTATACTAGGTCTCCCCCGACCCACCTACATCTCTAAGCTCTTTCTTCCAGTGCATGATGCTCATGAATCTTAGCTTTTTCTTCTAAGTTGAAGAGATTTCTTAACCAGGGGAAAAAGATATATAACAGTTGGTATAAAGCCCTCCAAAAAACATGACCAAACATCCCTGTATTCTCCCTGTTTACAAAAGTTTCCTTCTTTCTATGAGTAAAATGCAATAGATTTTTTTGTCGTTGTTGTTTTCCTGGTCAGCCTTGGTTCAGGCTGATTTCAAATAGTAAAAGTTTCCCTTGTTATTGAGAAACTCTTTACTTTGTTTTGTTATATCTTGTCTCATTAGCCCATGTTGACCTAATCCAGCCCCGTGAAATCTCAGGGATGACAGACACACAGCAGGCAGGGGAATTAAGTTATGTACAGTTTATAAAGTTTTCAGGACAGCCTTTTACCCTGGAGCTCTAATGCATATGCTGGAGTCTCCAAAACTCATCGTTGCTGCTTTCCAACTCAGCCCTATGACCTTAAGGAGTCACAGCAAAGTCCCTGCTTCAAAAGGGCAGACATCACAACACTCTGCTCTGGGATAATTCCAGTGCTGGTCTAGTACCTGCAGATCAGGAGCCAAGCAGATACTAGTGGGCAAGAAGGGCAAGTAGTTCTATCAAGTTGTACACTTCTTAGGGCAAAGAAGCCCCTTCGAGGAGCAAGGCAGGTGCCTGGCCATGCCCCGGAGGGACACTCAGGTTGGTAAAGGCAGAATTCTCCCTTTCTAGAATCTTCTCTTCCTTTGTCTTGCTGAGGCTAAGTGGAATTCACATATGCATGTGCCAGTCATTTACTGTATTGCTTTTTCCCCCCAATCAATGACAAGTGTTGATATTGATTAACTGATTTGTCTTTTAGAGACCTGTCTTTTGTATGTACTTAGTATTTGCTGATTTGACTCAGCATTAAATCCTAATATACTTAGGGATCTCCTAGATCTTCTCAGAGTCCTTAGTCCTCGCAATAGAGGCAATCTGAACTAAGAAGAGAAACAACAGACTCGCCTCATCTATGCTTCTAAACGAGAGTGCCTCAGGAGAGCGACCTGGCGCTGTTCTAACCTGGAAACCAGGTGGAGTGTGACCCATAATCTTACAGACATTAACTTGCTTCAAAGTGTTAAAACCCCATGCGTGCCCCATATTTTTCAGGGCCATTGAAGACAGAAAGATAAAACCCAGTGGCCACTCTAGCAAAGTTTTCTTATTTTAGATCTTAAATCTATTGGTCTGAAAATCTTCAGACCAGAAAGGTAACATGTGAAAATCTTCAGGCAAGAAAGGTAACATGCGAGGCACCCAAGACCTGCTCTTCTGCCCAGAGCACCTGCCCGTCCCTGAATTCAGCACCAGGGTCTGGGGGAGCTCAGGGAGAGTGACCAGAACCATGCAGAGAGGAGTCGGCTTCTGGAATTGGCAGGGAGGGGGTCTTACTCTCAGACAATCAAAGAAACCAAATTCCTTTGGCTGCCAAGCCGAGGCACCCAGGAGCTTTGTACTTTTCAGCATCACTCAGCTGCTGGCTACAGCCTTCCAGGTTTTTATCTTCCTTCCAAATAAAAGCCCAGGTTCCAGTCAGCGTCTTTCCAAGCTACTTCATTCCCCAAGGTGGTATTTAGGTGATTCCTCTGTTTTTCTCAGCAGTGCCCAAAACAAACGGCCTCCCTTCCAGCTCTGGCCTCAAGCTTAGAATAAACAGATCAATCAACCCAGGGGGATGAAACAACCCCCTGAAAACCCACCGCCAATGAGCCCTCTGGGCTTGTCAGACAAGAAAAATGTCAGGGATATTAGGCCCGTTAATATTGCTATTTGTTAGCTAGAATTTTAGCATTTCTGGAGCTCATTCCTAAGAAGGGACCCTCAGCTCAACTTCTTCCTTCTGCTGCTAAGAGAATGAAGGCCTAGCTTTTAAGATCTTTTAATAATATAGAATTGAATACGGGATGTTTATTTTTCAGCAGGTTTCTAGATTTATTCTCCTCTTGTTGCACAGTAAAGCACAAAATAACATGGCAGCAAAATTCCAGTCAGGGAGTACAGGAAATCCAAATCAACCCTGAAATGTCGAAACCGTACATCACCGCCGTGTAACAGATCCAATATGCACTTCTGACGAGAGCATCCATCACCAGGCCTCAGGGAGCCCCTCCACCGGGAGTACCTGGCCTCTTAAAGGAAACGTACAAGGAAATGCAGACCACTTTGTTTTCTTGAAGGTGATTGGTGGGGGTGGGAAGCGGGGAGTGTCCTTGAGCTAGTTCTGATGTGTCAAAAGCCCCACAGGAAATCACGTTTTTATTCATACTCGAGTATTATATCAAATGCAGTGATGATATCAAAGCAATGTAGAGAAACTGGCCATCCAAGCCAGACAAGGACACTGCTGGGTGATTAGGTGTGTCTGGATATTTTAAGCTGGAGGCTAGGCAGTGGGGGTGGGAGAGGGTGGGGAATGAATTGGTACTTTATAAATGCAGGGATAGGAAACAGTTTAGAACTATTTTTAAAGCACATTCTGTCTAGTTCAAAAAAGATTTGGAAATCATTGAGCTGGATTTTCATCTTGGTTTGAAAAGAGGTGGGAGAAGTTTTCTATTGAGCCAAAATTAGTCTCATTTGGGGAATAATTTTCCTAAATAAGAAGAAACCTGGAAACCAAAACATAACTCAGTCTCAGCAATTTTCCTAGCAGTGCAATGATATACTAGTCTGGTGACACAAAACAGGCTGTGGCTAGTTAGGTCACACTATACTGTAGAGTCTATAGTCACGTTCTGAGTACTCATTTCAATTGCTTTTCTGTTTGCATTTGCGGAATTACTGATATACTTTATAATGGAAATCTATTTTTATCTTGGTAAAATATACATTAATACATAAAATTTTCCATTTTAACCATTTTTAAGTGTACAGCTCAGTGACATTAAGTACATTCACACTGTTGCACAACCATCACCACCATCCGTCACCAGAACATTTCATCATCTCAAACTGAAACTCTGTACCCATTAAACAGTCACTCTAATGGAGATTATAGGCCAATAATTCAGGTACCTAATAGCATTTTATCATTAATTATATATTATCATGTGAATTTAGACCTTGCTAGAGAAATATAAAATGATTTAATATGTCTTAAAATATAAGACATCTCTTCCATTTTTAAGGAAGCGTGATGGGATATAAGGCAATTGACAAATTAGGGTGCTCTCTACAGGTGGGCATTAACACTAAAAAGCAAGAGAAATCGTGTTCTAAGCTTGAAAATAACCACCTTGACTACAGTTTACAGCGTAGCCAACCGGGACGCCCAGGAGACCTGTCACCTCATCCTTATAAGCATTCAAGTCTATGGGCCTCATTTATCCATTCATACATCCATTCATTTCTTTACTTCGCCTGCTGCTGTGTATAAGCTGAGCCCTGTGCTGAGTGCAAGTTCCTAA
Source organism: Lepilemur ruficaudatus (assembly GCA_963574885.1). Lineage (NCBI taxonomy): Eukaryota > Metazoa > Chordata > Mammalia > Primates > Lepilemuridae > Lepilemur > Lepilemur ruficaudatus. Next base: position 12,105 of record CAUYRT010031520.1, read on the forward strand.
CGGCCAGTGCCACCACCAGTCTGTCTCTCTCACCCCAAGGAGTTTGCCATCCAGCTGGGGACTCAGAAAAGTGAGCAGGCCACTATGTTATAGCTGATAAAGGTAATTAGAGGGCTGACAGAGCACAAAGGAAGGGGGTTAGCCCCATCAGGAAAATGCTGGTTAAACTGAGGCCTGAATGAAGAGGTGAGAGAGAGACGAAGAAAGAGAGAAAGAAAAAGAGGACATGCTCCTTTCTGAGAATTGAAAGGTTGAAAGGAGCTCCACAAACCTGGATTACAGTAGGACTGGGGAAGGTGTCAGGAATCAAATCAGAATGGGCCTGAGTCCTGTGAAAGAGTTTTAATTGTTTCCTCAGGACAAGGGGAATCATTGAATGTTTAATCAGGACAATGGCATCCGTTAAGCAGGAATCACAATCTTTGGATGATACTGTGCAGGCACTTAGGACAGACATGCATGTCTGCCCTAAGAACACTGAGGTGTTCTTCCAAAGGAATTTCAAATAGTATGGATTCTTTCCTTGGGATTGGTGGCATGGGTATTTGTTTTTGCTTTTGTTTTCCTTTATTTTAATAAATTTAGGAAGTACAAGTGTTTTCTGTTACATGGATGAATTATAGCATGCTGAAGTCAGGGTTTTCAGTGTACCTGTCACCAGAACAGTGTACATGATACCCAATAGGTAGATTTTTATTCCTCACCCCCTCACCCTTCTCCTATCTGAGTTTTCAATGTCTGTTACACCACTTTATGACCGTATATATCCCTCATTTAGCTCTCATTTATTGGTGACAACATGTGGTATTTGTTTTTCCATTTGTGAGATACCTCACTTAGGACAATGGTCTCCTGTTCCAACCAGTTTTCTGCAAAAGACATTATTTCATTCCTTTTTATGGCTGAGTAGTACTCCATGGGGCATATATACCACATTTTCTTTACTCATCAGTTAATAGGCACTTAAGTTGATTCCATATCTCTGCAATTGTGAATTGTGCTGCAATAAACATTCAGGTGCAGGTGTCTTTTTGATAAAATGACTTCTCTTTCTTTGTGTAGATACCCAGTAGTGGGATTACTGGATCGAATGGTAGGTCTACTTTTAGTTCTTTGAGGTATCTCCATACTACTTTCCGTAGAGGTCGTACTAGTTTACATTCCCACCAACAGTGGATAAGTGTTCCCTTTTCACCACATGCCAACATCTATCATTTTTTTGACTTTTTAATAATGGCCATTTTGGCAGGGTTAAGGTGGTATCTCTTTGTGGTTTTAATTTGCATTTCCCTGATGATTAGTGATGGTGAGCGTTTTTTCATATTTTTATTGGCCATTTGTTTATATTTTGAAAAAAATCTGTACATGTCTTTTGCCCACTTTTTGATGGGGTTATTTGATTTTTTTTTCTTGTTGATATGTTTGAGTTCTTTGTAGATTCTGGGTATTAGTCCTTTGTCGGATGTACAGTTTGGAAATATTTTCTCCCATTCTGTAGGTTGTCTATTTACTCTGTTGATTATGTCCTTTGCTGTGCAGAAACTTTTTAGTTTAATTAAGTCCCACTTATTTATTTTTATGGTTGCTGTATTTGCTTTGGGGGTCTTGATAATAAATTATTTGCCTAGGCCAATGTCCAGAAGAGTTTTTCCTACATTTTCTTCTAGAATTATTATGGTATCAGGTCTCACATTTAAGCCTTTAATCCATCTTGAGTTAATTTGTGTATACAGTGAGAAATAGGGATCCAGTTTCATTCTTCTACATATGGCTCTCCAATTTTCCCAGCACCACTGGTTAAATAGGGCATCCTTTCCTGATATGGGTATTTGTCCAAAGGACAGCCTGATCCACAGTACAGATCTTTTGGCCTGTGGGTGGTATGGCGCTCAAAGCTAGTGGTCACCAGTATTTCTGGTTTTCCTCACTTTCCTGGACACACAGAAGACACAGTTTCACAACCACCTGGGCAGTTGGGCAGGGCTGTGCAATTGGACCTGGCCCACAGGCTGGAACTGGCTGTAAACATGGTCACTTTGGGGCTGATGAACTTAAAAGCCAACACATAGTTCCTCAGTTCCCCTTTCTCTCCTCAGTTTGGCACAGCCTGAAGTCTCCCATTGATATGGCAGGAGGTTGAGGGTGGGGAAAGGAGATCAATGTAGCTTGAATATACAGAGGGCAACTTCCCTGGAGAGTCACCTGGACCCACAGGGGACTCTGCATAAACAAATTAAGCTATAGGCAATCTGGTGTAGTCACAACTTCACCTAGCTTATGCTGGCTGATGCAGGTGAGGTACAGTCAAATCCATCTTACCTTGAATTCTGTTCTCTTAAAAATACTATTATAGTAATGTTTGCATTATTAATACTATTATTGCTATGAGGCAACTGATGGAGTGGAGCATTGAGCCAGCTGCCAAAAGAACTGGGTTCTAGAACTGAGTCTACAACCCATCAGCCACATGAACTGGGAAAAATTATATAACCTGACACCCACTTTCTTCTACAAAAAGGGGGAGTGACACTTGTCACCCCCACCCCCAACTTAAGAGTTCATGTAAAGTTTAAAATAAAAAGGGAAAATGTGTATGAAAATGTTAGGCAATGTACTACTCCTATGATCACCTTCCTGCAATTGCTAATGATAGTGTCCTGGGGGAAAGGGAAAGAATGAATTAAAATTTTTTTAATCTCCCCTCTTCTCACAAAGGAAAAAAAAAGGCAAATGACTTCTGTATTTATGTAGATTAAAAATCTCATTTTGTTGCTAGAATCATTTCAGGTTTTGTGAAAGCTCATGTGAAAGTTGATTATCACATGCAGGCTCAGATAATTTCCCCAGAGAGCTAAACAAATTAAAATATATTTTTTAACTCCAACAAGCTTACATGGGCCATCAGTCGCATCCTTAGTACAAGTTCCATCACGTAGTTTTAATCAGAAGCTGAGCGTCTGAGCAGTATTTACCTGGCAGGAAGGGAGGTTGCAGCAACAACGGGCCAAGAAGTGGTTCACCAGGATCCTCTCATTCCAGGCCCATTATTCCCAGATAGCCATCTCCCCCTGTAGCTAGACCCGGCTGCTGCACTCCTTTTTTTTTTTTTTAATTTTATTGGGGGGAAAACTGCAAAATATTTACAGTACAATGTTTACAGTCACAATTTGTAGTGAGCTGATTTCCCAAAATGTATTACCACTCAAGTTGACTTATCTTGTTACATTCGAAAACCTACTCTGTCAAAGTAGTCCAGAGAGTACATATATAGTGCTCCAACTGTATCTACATACAACCAACACTCCATTTTAAGTGTACAATTAAATGATTTTCAGTGGATTTACCGAGGTGTACCGTTAATCACATGAATCCATTTTTGAGGAATTCCTTTCCCCTATTGAGACCCCTAATTCCACTCCCCAACTACATT
>CAUYRT010031521.1:0-48419 GCA_963574885.1 Lepilemur ruficaudatus
TTGAACTCCTGTACTTGAGGGATCCTCCCGCCTTAGCCTCCTAAGTAGCTGGAACTACAGGCGTGTGTCACCACAACCCTAATTTTTAAATTTTTTTTGTAGAGATGGAGTTCTCCCAGTGTTGCCCAGGCTGGTCTCAAACTCCTGGCCTCAAGCAGTCCTCTCACCTCAGCCTCCCAAAAGCTAGGATTACGGGAGTCGGCTACCATGTGTGGCCTGTGTGTTACTTTTTAACAAAAGGTTTAAAAAGTAAACAAACTTTTACTTTGTAAAAAACAAAAAGTTTAAAAAGTAAAAAAAATTAAACATTTTAAAAATGGAGCAAAGCTTGTAGAATAAGGATATAAAGAAAGAAAATATTTTTGTACAGCTATATTTTAAGCTAAGTGTTATTATGGAAGAATTAAAAGGTTTATTAAGTGAAAAACTTATAGCAAGCTAAGGTTAATTTACTACTGAAGGCAGAAAAATACTTTTTCTAAATTTAGTTTGGTGGAAGTGTACAGTGTTTGTATGGTCTACGGTAGTACACAGTAGTGTCCTAGGGCTTCACATTCACTCACCACTCACTCACTCACCCACAGCAACTTTCAGTCCTGGAAGCTCCATCATGGTAAGTGCCCAATACAGGTGTACCTTTTTTAAAAAATCTTTTATACCCTATTTTAACTGTACTTTTTCTATGTTTACATTTAGACACACAAATGCTTTCCTTTGTGTTACAGTTGCCTACAGTATGTAGGATAATAAACATGCTGTACAGACATGTAGCCTAGAACAGTAGGGTACCGCATAGCCCAGGTGCGTAGTAGGTTATACCGTCCAGGTTTGCAAGCGCACTGTATGATGTTTGCGCAGTGATGACAGGTGTGGTAGTGCTGTGCAAAGTCAGTTTAGAAGAGAGACAGGTATTGGCTGCTAATTCAGCCAATAGTTGCTGACATCCTGGCAGCGTAAACCACAGAAATATAAACCACGTTAGATGTACTTGGAATCTCGGAGGAGCTTCTGATGACAGTGTCAGGTGGTCACTGCTGTGATGGCATTCTGAAAAAGGGCCACACTTAGGGGTGCCTGGGACAACTGAAGACTGTTGCTTTAGGTAGACTTGAGTCAAGTCTTCGAGAAGAGTAGGGAGGCTGTGCCAAGCAGAAAGGACCTCAGTGCTCCAGTGACTCTGAAACAGGACCTCAGTGCTCTGGTGACTCTGATATGCTCCACTTTTATTTGGGTGATTCTCATGCTTTAGTGAGGTCACCATCATAAGGCTGTTCCTTGTCTATGATAATTCGAGTAAAGTGCTTGGGCATGCTGCAGGACACATAGGAAATGATATATTGGTAACAATTGTTAATAAATTACTCTCTGTTATCCCCAAGCTGTTAGGCTTCCCTAATTAAAATTCTGGTAGCTTTACTGCTTTGTGAATTTCAGTACTAAATTACTATCACATAAAGCAGTAACTTTCGACAGCAGCCTCTAGTACAATATTAAAATCATCCACTTACATAGTTATGACTCAAGCAAGTAGTGTCCTTGTGGAACACTGTATCTGGCCTCTACCACTCGACCAAACTTCATTAAATTTTAATTCAGATACCAGTCCCCTCTGATGGGACACAGGACCGTTCCACCTGCAGTTATAAACTTGGAAGTGTTTTGTTCCAAGCTATGAATGGCATTGGATTAATTAGTTACCAGTCCTAAATAAGGCAATATGCATCTGTATTTTTTTTCTTTCTAGCACAGAAGATAAGAAAATGATTCCAGGGCAAGGATCATGCCTCCTTATATCTTACGTATATTCCCAGATGGTCCCAGTACTTAGCTCATAGACATTCAATTATTTTTGGAGACGAAAATCTACCATAATAACTCTCAGCTAATACATTTTTTCCCACTTAATGTGCTTTTCCTGAATATTAAAAATTCCATTATAAGACACTTGGAGTATATACTCCTGACTGTTATTTTTCTATGTGCTCAAGGATACTATTCCAGGAATGGGACCATAATGCCACGTTCTTGTGGGAACTTCCTGTATTACTGAATAATCTAATGATTTTTAAATGAAGTTTCAAATACTTTAAAAATGAGTCATCCATGTGACAATTTAAAAAAAAAAATCTCAAATCTCAATCCATCCAGAAACATATTATAAATGAAGAATATTAATCCATGAAGGTAACACTGTTAAATTACTTGGGAATCCTTCCAGAGAAAAATTAATGCTCTCAGGTGTATATGCTTTCTCTGTACAGATGGATCACATTCTGCATACTGTTCTCCATCTAGGTTTTTAATGGATACGTCATTTACATACCAGAAAACTAACCTTTGAAAGTGCAGAAGAGGACGGACGTGTGATCATGGCAATGAGGGAATTGAATGTTATAAATTTTGACCGTAGGGATTCTAGAATATCACTGTGGCCACTCCACATGTAACATCCCTGACTGTTTCTCGATTCTGTCATTGTTCAGATTTCTCATACCCCTCCAGTTTCCTTCAAGTGTAAAGTTATCGTAGCCTGGGTTTGTCTGATAGCTCTCCAGTTTTCCCACTCCTTGCCAACACCTGCCGTTTACCATTTCTGGATCTTAGCCATCCTGTGTGTGTGAAGTGGATCTGGTGATTTTAATTTGCATTGTCCTAATGACTAATGACATTGGGCATCTGTTCACGTGCTTATTGGCCATTTGTTTACCTTCTTTGTTGAAATGTCTGTTCAAATCCTTTGCTCATTTTTAAATTGTGTTATTTGGCTTTTTATTGTGGAGTAGCAAGAAAGTTTTGTATGTCCTGGATACAGGACTGTTATCATATGATTTGCAAACATTTTCTCCCTTTCTGTGGGTTTTCTTTTTATATTTTTGATAATTTTCTTTGAAAATCAAGCATTTTAACTTTGATGAAGTCCAGTTTGCACATTTTCCCTGCTTTTGTTTTTTTTCTTCACATCAAGCTCTTTCCATGTCAGCACTTGCAGGCCCGTGTCATTCCCGATCTGCACGGAATTCTATTGCATGGAATTCTATAATTACTTCAAGCTTTTTTCTTTTAATTAATGACTGGTTTTTTTCAGTTTCTTACTGTGTAGGTAGTACTGCAGTGACCATTCTAAAGCATTTCCTAGCCTCTCTTACAAGTAACTTCATAGGCTAAACTCTAAAAAAGTGGAATTGCTGGACCAAAGTGGGTATGTGTTGAACACACTGAATGCTACACTAGAAAAACATTTTTTTTCCTCGGGACCAAAATAGAATAAAAACTTCAAAAACAAAATGATCCTGTCTAATTTAATGAAAAATTTCATGAAAAACAAAATTTCTTGATTTCTATTCATTTAATCCACGTTTTTAGAATTAATTTATCCATATTAGTTATAACAATAAGAACATCAACAAGCAACCAACCGCAGGGTTTTACCCAGGTTTTGCTTCACAAGGCTCCAGGCTCAAAATTAGCGTGAGTTAAGTACAACTCACATGGCAGTTAATGTGTTAAAATCTTTTTAGATATTACCAAATTTCCCTCCAACAGAATAAATGCCTTTTGCCTCCCCACCAACCCACATACAACTATCCTGGCTCTGATGAGACCTTGGTTTTACAGAAACGTTCCATTTAGTAGTATATTATCATTTACTAATTGTTCCCCTGCACAACCCACCTGGGAAGAACATTTTACCTGGATGTCTCTACTTCCATAGAGTAAATTCTACATAGAATTTAGGGTTCAAAGGCAGACACAAAACTGTACCCACTTTCTTACCTTTGTGTATGTGTCTCCCCACAGGGCCACGGATATATCACCAGTGTTGGAAGTCTGAAGATTGCAAGTTTGAACGCATTTCAGCACTCCTAGGGGAAACTGAGCTAGAGTACTACTGCTGCAAGACGGACCTGTGTAACCACGAGAAAGATCAAGACCATGGGACCACCTTATCAGGGAAAACAGTTTTTCTGCTGGTGACCCCTTTTCTGGCAGCAGCCTGGAACTTTTATCTCTAAATCAACCCCAGGAGGGATTCTAAACTACCCCCTCACCACCACCCCCTCATTCCCCATTTCCTTGCAGCTGCGTAACAAAGGCTTTATATTTTCCAATGTGATCCTGTTGGGAAGGAATAAAATTAGCTCAAGCATCCTGGGTCAGAGAGAGGGACTCAGAGACCTTGAAGACCAGTCCTGTTTGCAGGGCAGCTCCACTTGAGGGAGAAGTTTAAGAGTGAAGAAGGTGTGACTTGAACTAGGTTACATGCTTTCTTCCTCTACTCTCTGGAGGCCCAGCTTTGGTTCTCCATGACCCTCAGGTATTTCCCCTCTGGTTCCTTGGATGTGTTCAATAGTATGATTAGCATTTGGGAGGGGTGGTGCCAGGGGGATTCTTTTCAACAGTTGTCTCTCCCATGGAACCTTTCTTAAGCTTTATATCTCCTGTGTTACTATGGCAGCACAACAGATGTTCCAGATGTGGGCTGTCAGATCACAAAGACCAGAGCTAGAAGATGTCTGGCAGGGAAGGAAGGAAGCATCCTAGATGGCAGGGCATGAAAATGCAAAGTCTATCGTTAGACAGGTACCAGTAGCTGAAATTTGAGTTTTCTTGCCTCTAAATTTTGTATGGGCTTAGTTGTCTTTCACTGGAAAAATGTAATAGCACAAATTAATGGTATGTTAAAACTATCCCCTGCTTTCTTTTTGTTGGATCAGTGGGATATCTTGGCTCTGGCACACACAATTAAAAAATGTATCTACATATGACTGGCAATATTAAGTGCACTTGTCTTTATTACTGGTAGGAAGACCATGTGCGTGTACGTGCAGTGTGAGTGCAATGCGAACAACCTTTGGGGTTGCAATCTGAGACTTCCAGATGGTATCCTTAAAAGCAACAGATCTGCAGGGAGGAGCTTTACCTGCCCACATTCAGCGTATTGACTCCCAGCTGACTCAGCACAGATTGTATAGAATACGTCTGTAAGGGCTACTAGCACAGTCACAAATGCTGAGGCTTTCTGAAGCTCAACATTTTAGGAAACTAGTTTCCTAAAGTGAAACACCTAAAAAATGACACACCCCTTCCACAAAGGCAAAGTTTTTTCTTTTCCCTTTGGGTGCTGGTGAATGATTCTCAAGATTCAATAGACCTAATGATATTTGCATTGTTAGGTCTGGAGCCAAGAGAGAGACACACGGAGCCTCCTGAGTAGCAAAATGCTGTTTATTGTGAGCATCTGGGTTCAGATGGGTGGAGGTGAAAAAGTGTCCACGAGAGAAAAGGGGAGAGCCTTGGGTTTCATAGAGGGTTTTTGGGGGCAGAGTACGTGGGCCAGAACAGCTGCTTGTAATATATTTTTCTTCAAATAACCAACTTCTAGGACCCTTGCCCCAGTCACATCATCCTTCTGCTCTGGCATCATCCTTATCAGGAGAGGTAGGGAGAGATAGCCTTCATCTCTATCAGGGAGGGAGGGGGAGGGATGCGGGCTGTAGCTGCCTGTTAGATCTACTAGAGAGAGAGAAACTTCATCTCTGTCAGGGAGGGTGCGGGAAGGAATGCTGACTGCGGGGGTCTGTGAGATCTACAAAGTCCTGGGACTCCCCAGACTCCTGGGGCTATCGTTTTACAAGCCTAAGTTTTACATTAACCACGTTCTGTCCTATGCATACTTTTCAGGTTCCCACCTGGAACAAACCTAACATGTATTATGATCTTGGCTTTATTTTTGCCATAGCCTCACTTTTGAAGGAGAAGGAAGAATTCCTTGATTAACTTAAAAGAAAAGAAAACCATCTGATTATGTAAGGGATTAGACAAATTGAATACAGTGATTGGTGCCTTTCTGAAAATAAAATGTCATCAAATGGATGAGTGTAGTTATTGGCCCCAAAGAATAACAGCATATGCAGTATTTTCAATTGTAGCAAATGAAAGAAGACACTGTGGGCAGTGCCAGTTTTCTTCTGTTGAGATCGTTACCTGAACATAGAAAAAGGGAGACTCCCTCATCAAAACCTAGTGTTACCTTGGTGCTGTGTGTTCTCTGTTGGCTCAATGTTTTTCCTCATGTCATCTTTAATTCTCTGTTCCAAGACAACATACTAGGTGTGATTCTTTCCTCAATAGGACTTTTTTTGCCTGAGGGAAGTACTAACTGTGTCCACAGGCACCGGCTAAGCAAAGCAGCTTATTTCACATGAGTTCTAAGGCAATGAATTTTTTGGAAATCTAGGGGCGGGGGATGCAGGGAATGCAACCACACACCAAAAACACAGGAGTTAGGCAGTTCCAAAAGTCTCTTTCAAGATTCAGATTGTAGGATGAGACTGTCTCACTGCTGTCTTGGGTCACGTACCCACTTTTTGGCCAGACTACACCGAGAACCTAAAGCAGATCCTGGGTGCTATTAGATGGGGTTATGGGGAAATGTCTGCTGAGGAGTCAAAATCAGCAAGGTCTTATAAATGGCCTTAAGCTTTGGGGTTGCTTTCTGCAAAAAGTTGCTGTGACTCATGCCATAGACTAAGAGGTGAGTGCCTGGACCCAAAGGCAATATAAAGGCAGGATGAGTGGACAGCCAGTACCCTTTGCATGGCTTTGCAGGAACTGTCATAATGTTCAATGTTGGGTGGTGATAGATTCCTCTGGGAATTCCTTGCACCTGTAGCTCATTCCTTTGGCTCATTCCTTGGCAAAATAAAGCCAAGATCATACTACATGTTAGGTTTGTCCCAGGCGGGAACCCGAAATGTATGTATAGGACAGAATGTGGTTAATGCAAAACTTAGGCTTATAAAACGATAGCCCCAGGAGTCTGGGGAGTCCCGGACTTTGTAGATCTAACAAACCGCTGCAACCCGCATTCCTCCCCCTCCCTCCCTGATAGAGATGAAGTTGATCTCTCCCTAGCAGATCAAACAGACAGCTGCAGCCCACATTTCTCCCCACTCTCTCCCTGATAGAGATGAAGGCTATCTCTCCCTAGTAGATCTAACAGACAGCTGCAGCCTGCATTCCTTTGGGGAATGAGCTATGGGTCCAAGGTACACCCAGTGGGTAGGTAAGTGGAACTCATGCCCTGAAGGATGCTGACCCCTTGCCCAACTTTGTCTTGGAAGTACTGGGCTTCAAGGTATAGGTATATTCCTCTTGTGTCCTTGCAGTCAGCCCCATGACTTAACATCATGCAGTGAGTGCCCAACTCACATGTTTTGGACATTGGGCCTCTTGAGAGAATAAATCAGCTTTACACACACACACACGAGTCCTCAGGAGGACCATATGATTGATCTTACACTTGGTAAGTTCTTTATCAGTGTTCAAAGCCTACTAGCTCCCATTGGTTTCTGTTGCTTGCAAATAGATCTGAACTCTAATGTTAAGAATACTTCTCCCTACAGGATTCTTGATGTACTGAGAAGGCACAGAGCTGACTGGAGCTACTGCTGACTTGACATTCATTATGATAAGGGCAACTTTCTGGTGCAGAGTTCTGAGCTCTTTGTTTTACATATACTTTCATCTGTACTTTGCATAAGGGGAAACTATGCAAAGGTAGCTGAATTGTTCAAGGCCACTGAAGTAAAAGATGACAAGTCCAGAATTTACACTCAGCTCCTCAGGTCAGCGTGTGTCTAATCACATATGTCTGTCATACATGCCAATCTCACTTTGGAAAGAAGCCTGGAATGGGATTCTGATGCTCTTTTACTTTGAAGAAGTTAGCTCCTGCCTTTTCTTAGAAAACAGTGCAATTATTTTTTACTGGAAAGTTACACAATGGTATGAGCCTAGCAGGACCTACTTAGGCCTTATCAGATCATTTCAAAATACTACATTTGCCACAGTCTGTTTCTAAATGCCCATGGCTTCTTGTAGATATTTCATTTCAGGATAGCAGCAGCTAAGTGCATGGGTTTTGTACTTAGGTACCTGGGTTCCAGTCCCATCTCTGTCACTAATTGGCTATGTCTGTAGCTGGATAAGTTTTTTGTTTTTTTTTTTTAACCTTTCTGAGCTTTAGCTTTCTGCACCTACTGCAAAGAATTATTGTGAGTCTTGAGGTAATACATTTGTAACAGGTCAGGCAGGTAGGAAGTGGACTAGTTATATGGATTACAGGGTTGTTAGGCTACAAGAGTCTAAGACCTTCAGTGAGCCACAATGCCTCTACCCCACTGACTTTGACAGAAGTAGAAACTGACCAGAGGTCTCCTTTTTAAATTACGTACAAGTTATTCAACATAAAATTTTTATAGATAATCTTATCTAAACTAAAGCTTCCTGTTTATACAGTCTCATATGATTTGGGGGCAAGGTAAATGAACTCAGTACCTTAACTTCTAGGTGGGTGCCTACAGTGGTCTGTCGTAGGTAAATCCTGACAGACCTACCCTGTAAGTGTTGCTGTCAAGATAACGTGAGCATTCGTGACAGTAAGTGATCTGTAAGTGTGAGCTACTCTTACTTTGCCCAAGACAGCACAGGTAGTCGATGCTGGTTGACGGGGCTTACACCCAGCTTTCTCATCTTCCAGGCCTCTGCACTCCCTGTTCCACTAAACTTCCTCCCAGGCTTCCATTTATTTGGAAACAAAAAATTGCTTATTCTGCAAGTGCACAAGACCACATCTACCCAGGAAAACAAGAGCTCGTCTGCATTTTTCAGAAACTTTGAAATAGGAGGCATTGTGAATGCAGCGGGAATGCCCACAGCACCCCCCCAAGTCCAGACGCACACAATGGTGAATTGAGGTGAATGATAAAGAAATGACTGTTCTGGGCTTCCCAGAATAGCTTGGCCCTTAAATTGTGACACAAACAGCTTCCAATTAAAGCTCCCTGCCAGGAAGAAGGGTGGGAGACCCATGGCCATGAAAGGGGCCCTGCTCTGAGGGCTGGGGCGACAGTTGGGAGGCTGTGGAGTGGGGGGAGTGGGAAGAGAGCCTGGCCTCTGGAGCCAGCCTGCGCCCGGAATGCCAGCTCTGATGCTAACCCGCCACAGGACCTCAGGCCAGTTCCTTCACCTTATGTGCTTTACGAGTTTTCTCATCTGGAAAATGGGGATAATGGCACCTACCACTTAGGGTTATTGGAAACAATGAGTTGTCAAGACAAGTGCCTGGGACACAGTGGCCTCTTTATGTGTTTATTATCATGATGTCCTCAGCAGGTATGGGCCTTGCTAAATTATCTGGAGTGGGTTTGGTTTTCTCGGAGGATCCCCTGCTCCATTTTCCTCATTAATTTGCCAGGGCTTAATGGGGAATTAAGAAATTCATGAATAACTGTATAATAGGTATAACCACACTTTTTTGAGCACCTACCATGTGTCCCTGGTACTGCTTATACATATTTTCATCAAATACATGAACCCTATGACGTGGATATTGTCTTCATTTTCTAGATCAGAAAATTGAGGTTCAGAAAGCCAACATTACTTTCCCATGGTCACAAGGAGTCCCAGATTCAAACAGGACTCTTGTCTTCCAAGCCACAAACACTACCTGTCCCCAAAAGCTGCCCAGAGCCAGACAAGCCTGGCAAACTGTGACATAGCCCCAAAGACACGGGGCGTCTGGTTAGGTGTGCCTAGATGGAGAGTTGAAGCGAAGGAGGGACGCGGGGCACCAAGCGGAGCAGTCCCGAGGAGGCTTTCTGCACGCTCTGAAAGAAGCAGGCCGGTGACCAGGGGAACCAGGCGAATGGCACCCCCGGCTGCAGCAATGGGAAAGTATAAATGCCAACTGCGGTGATTCAGCCTAGGATAGAGAGCTTAAGTCAGAGTGTTGGAGGGGAGCCCCCATCCCTCCTCACGTCACACTTCCTGGCTCCTCTCCCCCGAGAGCCGAGCAATGACTGCCCTGATTGGTGAGTCTGGAATAAGAACCAAATTCCTTGGCAAGCTGTTCGCTGTGACAATAAGGGCCCTTTCTGAGCAGCCAAGGCCTGTGGCTTTCTAACCTGGCCTCGCACTGGGCACTGGGTAAGTAAGTTCAAATGTGCAGGGTTAGCAAGCCCCCCCTGGCTACCAGCCCTGTGGCTACCAGCCATATCGTCCAACTGACCTTCACAGCAAAGAAGGACTCGAGTGCCTCTCTCAGTTCCAAATGACATCAGGGGGCACACACATTAGGGATCGAATCCCTCAAGCTCCAGCAGGACAGTACTTAATGGGGAATGTGAGTGATGAGGTAGCTGACGCAGAGCTTTGGAGCCCAGGGAGGGCAGGGTTCTGCTTAAGTTGAATTCAAGTGTGCTCTATTTTTCACCACCAACTTGAGTTGCCTGGACATTTGTTTGCAGAAACAACCAGAGGGTTTTTCCTTAACGGCCATGGTTTGTTGTTACTCCATATGAACTTCACCTCCAGACTGGGGTTTATCTCCATGTTTGTTTATTGTGGCACTCGAATTTTCTTGTGTGGTTGTTAAAGGAAACAATTTTGTCCTCAACTTCTTTTTTTAACCCACTGGCTATAACTTCACAGATTATGTTATAATTAAGCCATCCAGTATAAAATCCATTTAGATTATCTTGCAATTAAGGGGAAAAATCTGTAATTTTTTCACCTCAAATAGATATATACAAGTAAAAATGTGATTACAATGCTTCACTTAAGAAACATAATGTAAAATCTCTTTCCTTTCTAAGGACCTTCAATATGTAGTAACAAGAGCTAACATTTACCAAGCACAAACCATGGCCAGGTTTAGATTGTTCCATTTAGTCTTTGCAATCCAAGCGAGTAGGTGCCATTAGATAGATGGGCTACTGAGGTTCAGAAAGGTTCAGCCACACAGCCAAATATATAGTGGATCCAGGGACTGGTACCAGGTCTGAGTCCAAAACCCTGGCTCTTACCACTACTGTGGTTGTGGAGGGGTGGGAAAAAAAGCTTTTCCTCTGCCCTCTTAGGTTCAATACCTGGGGCCTGAGAATTCTACTGACAAAGCAGATAAACAGAATAAAAAATGTATTCTACATGCACACAGGGAGCCTCACAGAGAGAAAGTGAAAACCCAAAGACATGGTTAGGCTTGAGAGCTTATATACCATTTTTTTTCAAAAAAAAGAACAATAAATTAGGGAGAAATGACAAGACAAAAGAGGTTTCAGCTTCTAAAGGCAGTAAATTGTTGGAAGGTAAATATATGGGGGAAATTAATGGAAGGTAAGGGTTGTTTAGTAAGGTTTGTCATGTAGACTGAAGTCAGTGCTGTTTCTAGTGATGAGTCATCGCCTTTTCCTGGCATGAGATAGAGGAGAGGGATACCTTCACAAAAGTGAAATTATATTACCTTTAAAAAGGGAAATTTGTGCCTTGGTTTTAGACAGAAAAAGGGGTGACAGAGAGTTCCTCCTCCATCTGCTCTTTACCAGTTGCCTTCAGCTCAAAATAATCCTTATGCCAAAGTGGCATATTTTGGGGTAGCAAATCCTGACCCCCTTCAGTTCCCACAACACATACCACTTTTAAAAGTTTCCAGATATTTATGGATTCCTATTACATGCTCAGCATTATAGGATCCTTGGGCTGCCATCCTGCCCTGGAGGAGCTTATTGCTAAGTGTGGGAAGAAAAAGCTTCCCAGTTTCAGACAAGCCCCTCAGTGGGGATAGCTGCCCTTGCACCTGGACAGAGTTCCCAAGTTTCCAAGTGCTTCACACACACCAGTCTAGTGTCAGATCAACAACTTTATGAGGCAGCCTGGTTCTCTTATTTCTATTTTATAGAAAACCAACTTAAAATTTAGGAAACTCACCTAAGGCTACCCAGCTTGAATATCTGACTCTCTCTGCTTTGCTGCTACACACACACACACACACACACGCACGCACACGCACGCACACACGCACTCATATGCATATGCATATTTATATATGGCATTCAGTTTCGGAGCTGGTACTGACTCTGACCCTGTCTGGCCCTCACCCACCCTGTTCATTCACACCAATGATCATTAGGCTCAGGCTTGCATGGAAATTTATTTCCCCTCACATGGCTAATACTCACAGGCTACTCACATAAAGGAGCCAGGCATGTCCTTTGGACAGAACGTCCGAGTCGCTCATGTGGAATTGGTGAGCTCTTTGGGGTGGGTCCTGCAAGATTTCCTCTTGGTGGTTAGCTCCTTGCCTGTTAGCTCCTGACAAGGCATGTGTTTGGAAGGAAACTAAACTGTATTTCATTGAAAACATTCTCCTTTATATCTGTTACAAACACAGACTAGGGTCCCCTTTTCTGGAATCTTCCACAACACTGCTAAGTTTGGCAGAAACATGGGTTGTGTCTAACAGCCATTCCCAATCAATCCCCTTCTTTGCCTGCCTCCCACTGCGGAGGACAGAACGTCAGACACTTTCTCAGGCTTCTTTACAGCGAGAGGGGGTCAGTGAGGCCATGAGGGCAGTCTGTGGGGAAGAGGGCAGAGGGCAGGTGTCTAGGAAGCATTTTTTCTCCCTGATATAAGGAGAGGAAGACTGAAGAAAGCTTTCTCTTGCAGCCCTGGCCAGCTTGCTGATAAGGGTATGCTTGGGAGTGACAGCTGGAGCGAAGGGCGCCACAGCGCTGGGGCAAGGCTCGCGGAACCAGGGGGCGGTGGGATGGGGAGAGGGGCGGGGCCAGTCTGGGGGCGGGGCTGACGTCGGCGATTGGCGCGTTCGCCCGGCAGAGCGAAAACCAAGGGCTGCGCCGCTGTGGAGATCCCGCCCCGCTGCTCGGCAGGGGCGTGGCCTCCTGGTTTCGAATCCCGCCTCTAGGGGCGTGGCCAGGGCCGAGGGGTGTGGCCGCGCTCCGTCGGGGCGTGGCCTGTGGAATTTCAGAACCCCGGCGACTCGGGGCTTGAGCGCGAGTCTCCCGGCGCGGGGTTCCTCCCACGCAGTCTCTCATTCAAACGATGCCGAAGGGGCGGCGCGGCAGCCAGAGCCCCACGATGAGCCAGCGGCCGGCTCCGCCCCTCTATTTCCCCTCCCTCTACGACCGGGGCATCTCCTCTTCCCCGCTCAGCGACTTCAACATCTGGAAGAAGCTTTTCGTGCCGCTGAAGGCGGGCGGGGCGCCGGCGGGCGGAGCGACGGGGAGCCGGCCCCTACCCCAGGCGCCTCTGGCCCCGGCGCCCCCGCCGCCGCCGCCACCCGGCCTGGGTCCCCCAAGCGAGCGCCCCTGTCCCCCGCCCTGGCCCTCCGGCCTGGCCTCCATCCCCTACGAGCCTCTGCGCTTTTTCTACTCGCCGCCGCCAGGGCCAGAGGTGGCTGCCTCGCCCTTGGCCCCTGGCCCCGCGACTCCCTGGCTCGCCTGTGCCTCCCACCCCGATGAGTTATGCGAGCTGGAGATCCGGATTAAGGAGCTGGAGCTGCTCACCATCACTGGGGACGGCTTCGACTCCCAGCGCTGTGCGTGACCTCGTCGGGGCCACCCAAGCCCACCCTTACCCTGCCCCGGCTCCCTCCTTGGCCCTGGGCTGAGATTCCACCCCCAAGAGTCCCAGATCCAAAATCTATCCCCCATAACCCCTCTCCCCACGACAAATCTAAACTTCATGAACTCTTTAGTTCCAAACTCCATCCTCCTCCATCCTGAGCCATTTGAGTAACCTGGACTCAGAGCCTCCACACCTGGAACTCCATCCACCAGTACCCCCAGCCTGAACTTTAATCCTCCTGCACAGTAATGCCCTTATGTCTATACTCTGGAGTTCCACCCACCAGGGACAGCCCTGTCTCTAGAGACTCGAACTTTGATGTTCAATCTTAAACTGGGGCCCTTACTGGGAGGAGGGGGAAGGAGGGTCAGTTGGTGTCTTCAGGGGGAGGTGGGAATTGTGCAAGACCCAGAAGGCCCAACAATGTTCACTGACGGGCTTTGGAACACTCCGCTTCTCAATGCTGGAGGGCAGCTTTCCTGGGACCCTGTGTCCCTGGCCCTGGTAGCCCTCTCACCAGGATCTTGGGCTCTGCCATCTGATTTTAGGTCTGAAGTCTTAGGAATCTGTTCCAGGGCAGACCAGGTGTGCTGATGTGGGCAGGATTCCTGTGGTGTGCAAGCTGACTGATCCTCCCTGTTGGAGGGTAAAGTTGTTAAATCCAGGTGTACTCCCAGAAGGACTTGTATTCAGTAGCCACAGGTTGTCCTGCAGACTTGTCTTTCCCATCACCTGTTCTGGCTAAGGCTCGTACTTGACCACTGGAGGGCAGATGATTCTAAAAAGACCATCCCAACCATTGCATACAATAAGTTAAATTGACCCTTCTGCCACACAGGGAAAGAAAGTATGAAATTACCTAAATGCTTAGGTCCACATGGCAGTGAGAATGGTTCTCAATTCGTCAGACACCCTGTAATGTACCCTCTCGTGTAGCCATGGAGAAAACAATCCCTAGAAAACTTGGGCTTTTCTAAGTCCTGGATTTCTTAACTATATATGCTCCAATTGAATGTGTTTGGGCTATGAGGGCTTTTTTTTTCCCTCCCATCTTGGATCAGAAATTGGTTTTAGGCGCATCTAGGGGGCAAAATTGCTTCCCAAGAGTTTGCTTAGGAAGTGTTAGAAAAAGCCCTTACCTCTACCACAGCTGAGTTTGTCTTGTTCTCCTGCAGATAAATTCCTGAAGGCGCTAAAAGATGAGAAATTGCAAGGACTGAAGACCAGGCAACCTGGAAAGAAGTCAACCTCTCTCTGCTGAGAAGCTGCCTCCCAGAGCTTGGGCAGCCACCTCCTTAGGTGTTAGTGCTTAGATAATGTACCCCATTTGTTGTCATTTCAAAGATCGTTATTTTCTGTTCTGTATTTCCTGCTGTTCTTGTTGCTCCCAGCATACACTCCACATACAGTGTCCACTCACGTGGTAAACCTCATGGTCTCTCTTCTCTCTGCGCCGTTGCTGAGGAAGCTCTCTGGTGGGGTCTAGAAACTGCTGCCTTGCGGGGAGTGATAGGCCCGCGAGGAGATTAGCTACTTCTCCCCACGAAGCCAGGTCCCTTAGATAGGGGTCGCCACAGAGTACAAGAAAATTGATAGGAAATAGAGAGAATAAAAGAATACATAGAGACTAAGGTATAGTTTATAGTTTTATATAAGAAGATCAGAATCATAGCAGGGGTACTCAGGAGTCTGAACCATATCCCCATGAATGGTCCAGCATTATGGTTAGATTCACATAGGTTTCTATAATCACAGATATCAATTACCAGTGTCATAATAATACATTTACATATCAGATAGTGCCCAGTTGCTATGGGTAACAGGTAGTGGGTTAGGGTCAAAAGTCCTCTCAAAGGGCTTCTAACAAATTCTATCTAGGTGAACAAACAGGTACCATGTCTTTGAAGGACTAGCTTCTAAGTTCTAAGAGGTAGTTATCAGTTAACAGAGGAATAACAAAAAGGTATAGTGGCTCTGTACTTCTTTGATCTAGTTATTGTGGACTTAAGGCAGACAGTCAGGAGAGAGCAGGAAGCCATTTTCTACAAAACAGGTTGTTTATAACCACAGGGGCGCATTTCTGGGCAAAGGGCACTCATTGTCTCTGGCTCCCATCCTGCAAGCCACATATTTACCCTATCTTGCCTTTCAAAAAACAGGGAGGCTCCACAGATAACTGGAGAAGCCTCTTGGAAAATGTCCTTACCAGAACCTTGAGAGCCCTCCCAAGGCAGAAGCCCTTGATAAGAGAACTAATTAGTTCACATATTTCTTCAGGGCAAAACCCTGCAAACTCCTGTTTCTGTCTTTAATACAGCAATATTGGGCGATGCAATAAAATAATGATCTTATATGAGGCACATCTCATTAATTGTTCAATCATATTTCCCCAACATATGTACATCATCAGAATAGTGTTTATTGTACCCGATAGGTAAGTTTTTACTCCTAATCCCCTCTCAACCTGCCCCTTTCTTGGTTTCCAATGTACTTTACATCTCTTTGTGCCCATGTGTGCCCATCATTTGGTGCCCAATTATTAGAAAGTACATGTGCCACTGATACCAAGAAAACAAAGAAAAGAAAGAAATGAATCAATCTTAAAATCATTATGCTGACTGTAAAAGAACTAAGAAATAAAATGCCTATTCTGGATGGTTTTATTTATATATATATAAATATATGCTTTATATATATGTTAAAAAAAGAAAACCAATCTATTAATATAATGACAATAAACAGTATGAGATGGTAATAAAAAATAAAAATAAACACTTGGTGGGGGTAGGGGAATGATGGAATTATTTTCTATCTTTATTATAGCAATGATTTTACAGGTATATATATATGTCAAATATATATGTCATATATATGTGTATATACATGTCAAAATGCATAAAATTGCACTCTTTAGATAAAAGTTTCTTTGCTTTCCTCCTGCCTCATGGGAGCTAGGTGAATAAAGAAAACACATACTGTAAATCCAATATGTGAAGATATTACTAAATTGCTCCTCTACCACTTGGCATATAGACTGCTTTTCTTCACCTCTGCCCAATTATGTATGTAAAGATATAGGACAATCAAACTGCAGAAAAAGTGTATGTTTTATTAATATTTATAGAGAAGAATGTCCTTGGGATTGGGTGCAAAGTTGGAAGTGTTAGTATAAATGTTTTCAATTTTGCACTATATACTCTGTTGTTTAAATTGTTTTCATAGAGTGTATATTCAAATTATATAGTTTAAAATTACAATAAAAATGGAAGCAACACTATTCATTTTCCCATTAATCAAAGATAATCATTTTCAATATTTTAACATGTTTTCTCACAATTTCCTTCTATTATTTTCACAAGAAAACATCTTTGCTTTGACTATAAAATATCATATGTATGTCCTATTATTAGGAAGAAAATAAAAACCCCCCGAAACGTCATTATACTGATAACCATCATTAACATTTTAGTTACCATTCAGATATATCTTTTATGCATGGGCATTCATACACCACCCATATAAACTTTTTCAAAAACTCACATTATATATGATAATTTTATCATAGACACCTCCTTTTAAAATTAATATCTTTTGCAATTTTCATTTTATAGAGTAAATATCACACTAAAACACAATATAATAAAAAATGTCTATCTATGAAATACGAAAAGGAAGGGAAGCCTGTTTCTGCTATAACATAGAGAGAAGGAAATTAGAAGTTGTTTTTGTTAGATTCTGAAATGTCAAAATTTAGGAGAAAAACAAGGTTTAGTTTCTCATATAATTGAGATATATTTGTTTTATCAGTTTAACTTAGATGTAGTAATTTCATGGATAAAGAGAAGTTCATACTATATTAATTACAAGTACTTCCTTCATAGAGAAGAAAATAAATGTTGCAGATAATTGCTTTTAAAAATTCTCTTTTTCTACTTTATAATTTGCAAATTCCTAAATAAGTATTAATAATCGCTAAATGGGTAGTGGTTCAAAACCCAGATTCCAGATCCAGAATGCCTGGACCTGAATATTGTCTCTGCCACATTCATGCCCTGTGAGTTTGGTCAAAAAACTTAACCTTCCTTTACCTAAGTTTCATAACCTGCAAAATAGTCAATAGTAATACTATCTACTTTATCATACTGTTACCAGGACTCAATAAATTAATTCTATAAACTGCTTAAAACAGTAGCTGCTATCTTTAAGTGATATTTAAGCACTTGTGATTATCTTTTATAGAATTTTTAAAGTCCCTTTCACATGCAAATAAGACATAGAAAAATGTGGTGCAGATATACTTACTGAGAGCATAAATCATGAAATTAAGTGAAGTAATTTGTTCAAAATCACAGGGTTGAAATTTAATTCCTAGTCTTGTGTTATTCACAATTTACCTTTTCTACCTGGCCACATTTGATGATGCTTTAAGAGAATACCATATATTTTATATTATGACTCTCACAAGCTAGATTTCTTTTTCAATTAATCACTCTGCTGAATGATAACTATTTAAGAGGGATACATAAGCCAGTTTATATCTGAGACTATGAATCTGCTGCTCTCATACAGAAAAGACAATTGGCTAATATAAAATTCTAAGGTGGCAATATTTTTCCTTCCTAATCCATTCCCAATTTCTCCTTGATTCATTTAGAGTAACAGAAGAGAATTCTGAACCTAATTTTTTTTTTTTTTTTTGCAAAGCTTTGCAGGCCAGTTCTTAAGGGATATTTTGTTTAAATTTCTAGTCAAAATTTTGTTTACATGTTTAAAGTGTAAGTTTTATTCCATCATTTTTTTCTGGTGTAGCAAGTTCACATCTACTTTTTTTTCCTTTGTCTTCACTGATAATTTGGGACAAAGTAAACCAAGGCAGACTTGTGGTATCAAACCAGTTGTACCTTTAAATTAAAAGGCCCTTATTTATATAATATTTATCAGTATGTTTCATTACTATGAATTTGTAAATGTTCCATTTGGATAATTTTTTAAAATACAGAAATATTTAAATATAAAATATAAATAAATATTGGACTGTATATTACATCATAATCCTTGTGTAGTTAAGAAATGAAAGACACATATCAAACAGCAAATAATATAGAGAGTGCTTTTAATCCTCTATCATTGAGAATTAGTGAAATTCTCTTTCACATATGACCCAAAATAAATGTTTGGTCTAGCTCAGAACTAATTCTTATTTTGTATGCTTTAGATTATCATGTCTTTTATAAGTCCTACTGTAATCACCATCTAGATTTAGAACTCATGGATAGGAATCGGAATGGCTATTTCTTTGTGTGATTAGTTTGGTACCAGCCTTCTAGTTAACATTGCTCAAATGTAAGACTTTAACTATAGCAACTGTATTGATTGTATTTCTCTGTCTTAGCTTTATATTCCCCCATTGCCAGCCTTTAATCTTAGCTCATCCCTTCATTTGCCTTATGCTATTCAGAACCACACAATGAAGTAAAAATAGTCTTTTCTGGTCTAAGCAATTGTTTTGACCCCTTTGTATTTAATTAACTTTCGTTAATACTGCATTGATTTTGAACTATCAATGATAATTGAATAGATATTTTTAAAAAACTGGGGCCATTAATGCATAATGCTTGTCTTCCTTGCAGGTAGTCAATAAATATTTCTTGACTAAAAGTTATTTGCCTGGAGGATTTGCTTCATTTAAACCCCAATAATAAAAGGCAGTAATACGTATTTTCCCAGCTTTTAGTTTGAACTGATGACTCATTAAAGCTATCAGTCACAAAGAATTGCTTAATTGTGTACTAGGGTCATATTCAAAATATCCAATTACATTTTCTTCAATTAACTTTTACTAGCTGATGTTTACAAGTAATTTAGTGAAATTAGGTGAAGGTTAAATTACTGTAGTAATCAGAGGTGTATTTAAGCGGTAAAATATAGAGCAGGAACTACTTGTTCTTATAAATATGCATGTTAACACCACTGCCCTTAGGATATAACATCAACCCTCCCCACTTAATGCTAGTAATAAATCTCCATGTGCCACTGCTTCAGGATGCAGAACTCCATGATGTATACTCAGCCATTTAAACAAATTAGCTTTCCATAAACAGATTTTTAAACTATGCCCTTTAAAGCTATACTCCATTTATCTGCTGATATTCTCCAATCTACATTTCTAGCTCTAACATCTTTGAAATTCATACCTAAACTTCCAACTTCCAACTAATTATTACTAACTGGAAGCTTCCCAGTGAAAAGTATCCCCTCATTATTCTGTAAATTGGGTCGGTTTACCTATTCCAAGTATAACTTACTCCTCTCATGAATTCTTGATTTTTATGTAGAGTGTTGACATCTTCTATGATACAAATTTTACTCATCCACATTCCCTGCCCCCAACTTCCCTCATTGTTCCCTAAAACCTATCTTCTTCAATCACAAAAATGCTTTTTTCTCCATTTCATTCCCCAATGCCTTAGTAAAGACCTTTGTTATTTTTGTTCTAAATTACCATTTATTAGAAATTATTTCATAAATGATACAGTGAATTCTTGTTTTAGAAAATGTGAAAATGCAGATAGGTCCCAGGAAAATAAAACTGGTCTCCAATCACTTAACTTGGAATTTCTTATCTTTAAAATGTTTAGGTAGAAACTCTGTTTTCTTACACCAATCATAAATACATTTAATGACATATTATCCATCATGCTAAGTTTGTTCCAGTTTTGTACTAGTTGTTTTTGGCTAATCTCTGTACTAGACATTAGACATTTCTGTTAATCTATCTAATTATTATACTTCAAGTTAGAGGTTTTTAGATAGCATACAGGTAGGCCATAATTTTTCCCATTCTAATAATCTGTCTCTTAATTAGTATGTTTAAACTATTGATATTTAATATAATTATTGACATGTATAGACTTAAATATACCATATATTTTTATTTTATGTTTGTCCTATTTATTCACCTCCTTTCCCTTTTGGGGGTTATTTGAATGTGTTTGTTTAGTATTCTGTTTTAATTTACCTATTGTCATTTTGACCACATTTCTTTGAATGTTTTTCCCCCCCTTACAATTGCTCTAGGAATTACAAATTATATACTGAACCTTTGACAGTCTACTAATCATCAATATTTCACCACTTTAATTATAATGTAGAAACCTTTTCACCATATGGGGCCCTTGATCCTACAGTTGTTTTGCATATTATATCTATACACATTGAAAACTCCAGCAGAAGCTATAATTTTTGCTTCCAACCATTAGATTAATTTTAAGTAACTCAGGGAAGAATAGTCTATTGCATTTACCAGGATATTTACCAGTTCTCTTCTTCCTTCTTTCCTGGTTATCATTGCCTTTTTGCCTAAAGAACTTCCTTAACAATTTTTTAGAGCACATCTGCTATTAGTTATTTTAGTTTTCCTTTATCTGAGAATGTCATTATTTTATTTTCATTCCTAAAGAATACCATTACTGCATATGGAATTATGGGTTTATAGTTCTTTTCTTTCAATCCTTTAACATGTTATGCCATATCCTCTGTACCTCTTTAATTTTTTCATCACTGTTTTATAGTTTCATTGTAGAGAACTTTCACTTCTTTGGTTAAATTTTTTTTTGACATTTATATTTTTAAAGCTATTGTAAATGGCACTGCTTTCTTGATTTTCTTTTTTGGATTGTTTACTGTTGGCATATAAAAATGGTATTGATTTTTGTATCATAATTTTGTATCCATATATAGAAAAATCAAACTAGACGTTTATCTCTCACCATATACAAAAATCAAATCAAAATGGATTAATGGTTTGTGCATATCTTCTCCCATTCCATAGGCTGCCCTTTCATTCTGTTGATTATTTTCTATACCATGCAGAAAGTTTTTAGTTTAATGAAGTCCTACCTATTTTTGCTTTTATTGCTTGTGCTTTTGGCATTACATCCAAGAAATCATTGTCAAGAAGCTTTTCCCTACATCTTTATTTATGGTTTATAGTTTCAGATCTTATGTTTAAGTCTTTCATCCATTTTGAGTTGAATTTTGTGTATGGCATAGGATAGGGGTCCAATTTTATTTTTTGGCATATTAGCCAGTTCTCCCAACACAATTTGTTGAAGAGACAATCCATTCCCCATGATATATTCTTTCTTTCCTTCTTTTCTTTATTTTCTTTCTTTCCCTTCCTTCCCTTCCTTTCTTTCTTTCTTTCTGGATATTATGGGAGTACAAACATTTTGGATACATGTTATCACTTTGCCACACCCAAACCATGATTTGAGGTGTGCCTTCCCCAAACTACAACACTGTGACAACAATGGATGAACTTGGAGAACAGCCTTATTTTGAATCCAGAATAGTTTCATGAAGCATAATTGCTTTTGTTCAAGATAATATAAAATAAGCATAGATATAAACAGCATGATAAAAATAACATTGAAAAGAACAAATATATACATTTATTTCTGGACGACAGTGCTAGTACCCTTCCCTTTACACTATTTAATATTTATACTATTTGATAATTGTTTTATTTATTCCTTTTTTTAATACTTATAAAAGTTTATTTTCACTTTCTTATGCTTTCCTTAGTAGAGAATACACGCATATATTAAAATTATTTGTGCATATTTTTTCCACATAGAATGGTATCAACTGCATGAGGAGAAGACCATACGTGGTTCAGGTTTTTTTCTCCATTACACCTTATCATGATGTCTAAGAAGTGATAATGGAGAGATGAGAAAACTAACATTTTTTGAGTATTATTTTTCACTTCCTGAACATTTTATACACACACACACACACACACAGAGATATATATATACCACTAGTTCATATAATGTTTGTGATAGTTATTATTTAGATCTCATATATTTGGAAACTAATGATCAAAGAATTTAGGTAATTATGCACAAAAACAGAGCTACTAAAGATACAATCTCTATTTAAAACTAAGTACAAATCCTCAGGGAAATGCAAATCAAAACCACAATGAGATATCACTTAACTCCAGTGAGAATGGCTTTTATCAAAAAGTCCCAAAATAACAAATGCTGGCATGGATGCAGAGAAATAGGAACACTCTTACACTAGTGGTGGGACTGCAAATTAATACAACCTCTGTGGAAAGTAATTTGGAGATATCTCAAAGAACTAAAAATAGAAAAAACGTATGATCCAGCAATCCCACTGCTAAGCATTTACTCAAAGGAAAAAATGTTATGTTATAATAAAGACATGCACTCGAATGTTTATGGCAGGCCAATTAACAATTGCAAAGATGTGGAAACAACCCAAGTGCCCATCAAAACACGAGTGTATTAATAAAATGTGGGATATGTATACTGTGGAGTACTAGTCAGCCATAAAAAACAATGGTGAACTAGCACCTCTTATATTATTCTGGGTGGAGCTAGAGCCCATTCTTGGAAGTGAAGTATCACAAGAATGGAAAAACAAGCACCGCATGTACTTGCCATCAAATTGGTACTGACTGATCAACACTTAGGTGCTCACATGGAGATAATATTCATCGGGTGCCTGGTAGGTGGGAGGAGGGTGGAGGGGATGGGTAAATTCATGACTAGTGTGTGTGTGGAGTGCACTGTCTGGGGGATAAGCACACTTGTAGCTCTGGCTTGGGCCATGCAAAGGCAGTATATGTAACCAAAATGTTTGTACCCCTATAATATTCTGAAATTTAAATAAATAAATAATAATAAGTCTTTTGGGTTAATATGGGTATTTAATGCTTTTCTAATGTCAATTCAACTTTTTCTTGTGAATCCCTTGATATGCTATTCCATATTAATATATTTTATAACATTGAAATATCTATTCATTTCTAAATAAACCCTATTTAGTAGTTGGAATTATTCTGTTGATCTCTCTCTAATTCTTTTTTATATAATATCTTCATCTATGTATAAGTAAAAAATATTCATCTTATGATCATCTTTTCAGGTTTTGACATTAAGATTATGTAATAATCAGAACATGAATTATTGAGTTTTCTGTCTATTCCTTTACTGTAGAGGTTATATTTTTTTTGTGTCAGGAAACTTAAAAATGTATAAGTTTAAAAAGATCACCCTTAAAATATTTGAGCTCAAAGAGCTTTGTTGAGAAAAATTATTTGATAGATTTTACTTTTTCTATTATAATTACTTCAATAAGAATTTCTGGGCAACAAATTGATAAATCACATTTCAGAAAATTTAGAAATGAGAGAAATGAAACAAAGTCAAGTAAATTCATTCATTTTATCTATCTAATCTATCATTTCTTTATTCATCCAACTTTCTACCTACATATCTATTTATATAAATTAACACTGTAGTTTATATAAAATTTTGTGATTTATTTTTTATTATACATAATCTCAGCAAAATTATTGATATTTGAGTTTAGATGGAACTTATAACATTTACTTTAATTTTGCTCTATATTTGAAATATTTTAATGATTTTATATCTTAAAATTTTTTATCATTACAACCCCAATTACCTATTTTCAATTTTAATTTTAGAATTTCCCTAAATTATCTTTTATTAATGGTTTGTTATTATCATTTCTCAGCCCTTGCTTGAATAAAAATATATTTGAATTTGAGGACAGCATAATTTTTGTCCTTTTTTCTACATGTATGCATTTGTTATTTATATTCTGTAAGGTATCAAATTATCACAATATGCCTAGGTAGAAATTTATTTCTATTTATATTGTTTGGTGTGATAAACATTCAAATTACATGCTCAAGTTTTTTCTTTTTTGGCTTAGATACATTGGTAAAGTATATAATAGTGAATGATTTTTTAAAAACCAACAGATCGGTATTTCTGGACTTTTTATTTCTGTTTCCTTATATAGAATTTCCAATTACCTGAGGCCATATAATAGTTATTTCTAGAGTAATCAATAGACTTAGCGTAATGTTCCAAAGAGCTGATACTTACATTTTTGAGGAAAGTTGGAAATTTTCTAACATTTTCCTCTTTTTCTTCATTTCTAGAGGTCTATTCCTTATCTTAGTCTCTAGGCAATATCTCCTTTCTTTTGAACTATGGGATTTCCTCATCACTCCTATTTCTAACAATAGAGAGAGTGTTTGAATTGGTTTTCAACCATTCCATTGACCATGCAGGCAGGTGCTTTTAGAATTCCCCTTTTATATCTAAAATTGGAGAGCAGTATAATGTACCCAACTCCTAGTTCTGCTTCAGATTTCCAATTGGCATTTATCTAATCATTTCTTTTAGAGCTAAATGCCTCTTCTGTCTCCCCTCCCCCCATTTCACAAGGTTTCTGACTGTGAGCAGAACACTCAAAGGCCACTTATGGTCTTCCTTCATTAAATGAATTTTATGCTATACACAAACATCACAAGTCCTGCATACAATGGGAAGAAAATCTGTTTCCTCTTAGGTCTTTTTCTTTGAAGTTATAGCCTTTCAATGGATTTAGAAAGGCAGGTACTGAGGGGTAGTAAGTTGAGGAGGAGCAACATTTGGCAGTAGTGTTTCATGTTCTCCTGGGGTTTCTGATTGAAGCCAACTTCTCTTCTTCAATCCGAGGATATGGATTGGAGAAGGGGCTGACACATTCCAGGCATGCCTCTTTGTTAGTGGTATTCTTCCATGTCATGAAAAGAAAAGTTTACTTCAAAAATTAATTTCTCAATTTGTCTTGATATAATTGGAAATTACTTCCAAAGCTTTGTAATATTTTCCTATTTTCATTATTGTTGATGGCTGTCATGCTAGTGAAAATACTAATGTTTTTTCTGTCTTTATAAATATTTTAATAAAAATATGGGAAAAGCAAATTACAGAAAGTTAGCTTGATGTCATCTTCACTTGGATTTCCACCGTATGCAGAGGAAAGAATTTGAGCCAGGTCAGAAATGGGAGAAAAGGAGGGTATTTCTGGGAAATGGATGAATATTAGCAGTTATTTTATTTTGGATTGTTAAATTGGGATCCATTAACATTTTGACCTAAAATTTGGCATTATGAAGCTGTATAGGATGAAAATTTGACCACACAGGATAGAATTAATCCAATGAGTCAGGGATTTATGAAGTATTTTGCTGTGGTTCAAGCGAGAGGGGATTCAGGGCAGCGTTAGATTGAGACATTTATTACAATATGTGTAACTTAGGAGGACAAATGGCACAATGGTCACTGGTCAGAATCAAGTTGTTCATTCACTTATGATTAATTCACTACTAAACTACTTAATAACCTTGTGATCTTGTGCATGCATAGAGATGTTACTCTATGCTTCAGTTTCCTCAGAATTGGGGGTTCTTATTGGACGTCCTTTACAGGGTTGGTAAATGTGCCAATAAGAAGAGCTCAGTAAATTTAAGCCATTATTATTACTGACTTATTACTTTCTCAAAAGCTTTGTAATTACAAAGGTAAAGCAACCACTCTTGAATACTGAGCTTTCTACGTAAAAGGACTGTAAGCATGCACTTATATCTTTCCTGCCCCCCAACTAGGTGGGAAATGGTCTTCTAATTGGCATTAGTGTGCTCAGAACCCTATTTAATTCTTCATAAATGTGGATATCACTTGTGTGTTGTCATCTGATTTCTGGTCTTTTTAAACAAAACTGGATTTGATATAAGGATATATTTATTCTCTTTTCTCTTAAACTTTGAAAAATAAATCCTATGACTATTTTACAAGTATTTGGCTCTACTTGTGAACCACTGTCTTTCCTGCTTTTTTGTGAACATGAAAGCTAAGGTTTCTCTGTTCTGCTAATGAACGTGTTTCACTTGTGGATTTTTCATTCATTTACTCTCCTTCCTCTCCATGATAACGAAATGAGTATTGTTATTTTATTTTTTTTTTTATTTTTCAAAGGATGAGATTCAAAATCTTGCCAGACTATGCAGACAGTAATAGACTATTTGAACACAGACTATTTGGTTCAGAGCTGGGGCACAAAAGCACTACATACAACTTCCTAATAATTCAAATGTGTGAACAGCTTTAATCACAAAAGTGACTCCTTGAAAATGATGGAACATGAAAAGATATCACCACTTCTGTGGAAGAAAGACATTCATCCTTTCTCTAATTCAAAGATGCCAAAGTAGGGAAAAATAATCAGAGGATAATAAGAACAAAAATGAAAATATTTAATAGCAATAAAATGTCATTGGTTCTGTGATCAGACTAGTAAGAGGTTATGTTATGAGCAAAAGTGATTTCAGTTGAAGGTGATTGTTTAATCAATTAAAAAACTTTAATAATGCAGAATTTACACAAAATATTTACCAATTTTAAATGTGCAACTTGATGAGTTTTGAATATATGTATACATACTAAAAAATACATATAGCCATGTACCATATATAGAATATTTCTACTACCTCAAAAATTTAACTTATGCCCTTTTGCACTAAATCATCTCTAACCTCTCACCTCCAGCAATCACAGATATGCTATGTCTGTAAATAGCTTTTCCTTGCTCTAGAATTTTATATAAACGGAATTATACAGTATGTAGTTCTTTGTGTCTGGTTTTGTTCACTTAGCATAATGCTTTGGATATCAGTCTATGTTGCTGTGGGCATTGGTAGCTTGATTCTTTTTATTGCTTCATAGTATTTCATCATAAAAAGTAAACCTCAATTTATCCATTCACAAGTTGATGGATGAGTTGTTTCCAGTATTTGGCTATTATCAACGAAGCTGCTTTCAACTTTTGAGAACACATTTTTGTGTGGTCATAGATTTTTATTTTTATCAGATAAACATCTAGGATTAAGATTTCTTGGTCATATGGGAAGTATATATTTAACTTTACAAGAAACAGAAACTGCTAAGTTGTTTTACCAAAGAGGATGTGCTATTTTGTATTCCAACCAGCAATATATGAGAAAAAGAGTTTCTCCAGCATTTGATATAGTCCACTTTTTTTTTTTTTTGAGACATGGTCTCTCTCTTTCACGAGGGCTAGAGTGCGACCTCAAACTCCTGGGTGGGCTCAAGTGAATTTCCTGCCTCAGTCTCCCGAGTAGGATCTGGGACTACAGGCATGCACCACCATACCAGGCTCTTTTTTTAATTTTTTAATTTTTTTTTAGAGACAGGGTCTTGCTTTGTTGCCCAGGCTGGTCTTGAATTCCTGGCCTCAAGCAATCCTCCCACCTCCACCTTGGCCTTCCAAAATGCTAGGATTATAGTGTGAGCCACTGTGCCTGGCCCATCTAAATTTTTTGGCTGTTTTGGGTGTGTAGTAGTTTCTCATTGTGATTTTAATTTTATTTTCATTATGAATAATGTTGAGTATATTTTTCATCCTTAATTGTCATTTGTAGAATTTTTTTATTAACAAATTTTTGAGATATAATTTATGTGCCATACATTGGCACATACCATACATGGCACATATGTGCCATACATTACATACATAAAAGCCATACATTGAAATTATATAATTGGGTGCATTTGAGTATATTTACAACATTGTGCATTTATTGCTAAAATCTAATTGCAGAACATTTTTATCATCCCCCAAAAGTTAGGCACCCACTAGTCCACTTCCTGTCTCTGTAGATTGACCTGTTCTAGACATTTCCTATAAAGGAAATCATACAATATATGGTCGTTCCTACTAGCTTTTTCCACTTAGCATAATGTTTTTTAGGTACATCCATGTTGTAGTATATTATTTACACTTTACTGTGTAGTAACTGTGCAAATTTTTTGCTCATTTTGTTGAAATGAGGTAGTTTGTTTTATTACTATTGAGTTATGAGAGCTTTTTAAAAATATTCTAGATACAAGTCTTCTATCAGATATACATTTTATAAATATTTTCTCCCAGTGTATGCCATGTCTTTTCATTTTTTTTTTTTTGAGACAGAGTCTCACTCTGTTGCCCGGGCTAGAGTGAGTGCCGTGGCTTCAGCCTAGCTCACAGCAACCTCAAACTCCTGGGCTCAAGCGATCCTCCTGCCTCAGCCTCCCGAGTAGCTGGACTACAGGCATGTGCCACCATGCCCGGCTAATTTTTTCTATATATTTTTAGTTGTCCAATTAATTTCTTTCTATTTTAGTAGAGATGGGGTCTCGCTCTTGCTCAGGCTGGTCTTGAACTCCTGACCTTGAGCTATCCACCCGCCTCGGCCTCCCAGAGTGCTAGGATTACAGGCGTGAGCCACCGCGCCCGGCCTTTTCATTTTCTTAATGATGCTGTTGAAGAGGAAATGTTTTCAATTTTTGTGAAATACAATTTATGCATTTTTTAAGTTTTGATTTGATATTTGTCTGATTTAAGAAATCTAGCTTAACCCAAGATCAAAAGCATGTGTTTTTTTTTAACAAAAAGTTGTATAGTTTTATTTAATATATTTAAGTCTACTGTCATTTATAAGTTAATTTTTATATGGTATGAGTAATGGGTCAAGGACTATTTTCTTTTGCATGTGGATATCCAATTGTACCAGAACCATTTATGGAAAAACAACTATCCTTTTCCTATTAAATTACTTTGATTCTTTTGTTGAGAATCAATTGAACAAATATATTTGTTTCTGTCTGAACTCTGTATTCTTTTCATTGATCTGCATGTCTGTCTTTATAACAGTACCACATTCTTCGGGTTCTCATAAATTTATAGTATCTCTTGAAATCAGGTATGTGTACGGTTTAACTTTGCTCTGCTTTTTCAGTTATCTTGGCTATTGCAGTTCCTTCCATTTGCATGTAAATTTAAACAAGAGCTCTTCAAGTTCTGCAGAAAATAAACCTATCAGGACTTTGATAGGGATTATATCGAATCTATAGTTCAATTTGGGGAGAGTTTCCATCTTAACAATACCGAGTTTTCTGATTAATGAGCATGCTTCTTATCACTATTTTTTATCTTTGTTTATTTGAAATGTTTTGTGGTTTTCATTTATAGATCTTACATATATGTTGTTAAATTCATTCCCAAATGTTTCATATTTTCATTTTCTAGTGTAAATGGCATTTTTTCAATTCCAATTTCCATTTCTTTATTGTTCCAATATAGAGACACCGTCAAATTTTTTATATCGACCTCATATGCTGTGACTTTGCCAAACTCATTTGTTCATTCTAGTAGCTTTTTTCTATGTGTTAGGATTTTCTTTATAAACAATCATGTCCTTTGTGATTAAACACAGTTTACTTTCTCCTCTCCAATCTGTATGCCTTTTATTTCCTTTGCTTGCCTTATAACATTGACTAGGTCTTTTATTTCAATGTAGAATAAAAGTGGTATGAGTAGACATCATGTTTTCAGGCTTAGGGGGATAGCACTGAGCTTTCATGTATAATTTATTAATGGATTGCTTCTCAGGAAAAACCTTTAAGGGAAGGGAGCAGAAAAGGGAAGAGAAAGAAACTCCTCAGGTATTGGGTCTCAAGTATAGTCTAGCTGTGGCTTATCCGTGGGGAGTTCTTGAGTGTAAGGTCTCCTGGTATCTGTTAATAGCCAAGGCAAGTCTTTGGAGAAAGCCTCAGGTGTAAGTCATTAATTCCAGGACCAGTAGCAGCTGGGGATGGCTGCATCTCAGCCAAATAAAGGAGATCTGACTGGAGTTCCAGAAGTGTCTACTGCAGTGATCTTAATTGGAGGAACATGAGCAGAGGCATAGAGCTACAGAACATTGTGGTGTGTTAGAACAGAGGGAATAATAAAATATGATAACATTTGATTTTAAGTGACAGTCTGGGGTAAACAAAAATTGAAAATGTGTACCTTGCCCCAGTAGCAGTTAATTCCTTGTTCTCTAAAATGTTGCCACAATGCATAGCCATTCAAATTCAGCAGCACATGCACTAACTAGTTAACTAAGTAAATAATAACACATAATAAAATAACATCTTAATGAAGCTGGTTTTCTTTTCTTTTTTGGAGAAATCAACCATTTGGGCATATCTCTAATCATAACAAATGCTCCTCTCTTCTGAGTTCAAATGGATCATTTAAAAAATATAATTAAAATATTTCTTTAAGTTGATTTTTTAATTTAAAATACCTCTTATAATTTATGGCCTAAAGAGAGATTTAATTTTGGGATTTAAAAATTACTTTGTACTAATGAAACCTAAAATGCACATAAGGTTTAGGAAATTGCTTTGAGCCACTTGTTAGGATATGTGGAGACAAAAAGGTAAGTCTTGATATGAATTGACAAGGTAGCAGTTTTTTGTTTTTTTTTTTTAACAAGAGGAAATGAGCATTCTTGAACCAGGGCCTCTGCAAAGAAAATACCCAGCTTATGATTCCAGAAAATTTCAGAGTATAGATAAACTATTATTGTGTTATTGCTAAAAAAGATGCTATCTGGTTAGAATGAATGAGAGATGATGGTTTCACAGGCAAGAAACAGCTATCTCCTAAAATTTTTACTTTTTCATTTAAGTTCTCTTTGCAAGATTGTCCTTATCTTTCGTGGGCCTAATGTTTAAACAGTTTTCATTTCAGAAGAATTTCATATTGAAGCACTGGGTTGAAAAGATGTCAAGTCCTAACTAAACTTCCAAATCTAAATCTGTCTAGGCTTTTTGGTTCTGCATGAGTAAAATTGTGTAATACCAACCCAGGAGGACCAGACACAAGCAGGAATTATCATCTAAAAAGGCATTCAATTATTTGGGTTCCACTCTCTTTCTCTCTCTTTCTTTTATTTATTGGTATATTTTACCTATACTAAAAATTTATGTTATTAAATTCTTTTATTTAGGTAAAAATTCTTACATATTGCTTAAATTAATGCATGAATATCAATTAAGTGCAGCATAATAATTAACTGCACAAATACCGGAGGCAGACTGTTCATATCACAGCTCCACCATTTACTAGCTGTATGATATTGGGCAGTTATTTTTGGATTCTACACCTTCATTTATGGCTCTGTAAAATGAAGTAAATAACACAACCAATCTCTTTGTGTGTGAGGAAGAGAGAGAGAAAAGATTAAGTGAATTAACATTTGTAAAGTGCAGCTAGGGAATTTCCTGCACTAGCATTGTAATTGACCCATCTCTGATGCTTGAAAATCTGTAATTTCCACTTCATTATTTCATGTATGTTCGAGAGTAAGGCCACTTTAAATGTGTCAGACCCTAAGTAGGTGCTAAATAAATATTTAGTAAAGAAATAGACAAACATAAAAGTCCTAGGCCCACTTACTCTTTGGGAAAGCTGTGAGAACTGAGGAAGATCTCTTCTTCTGACTGTAGAATTATTTATTCACAAATTGTTCCACATTTGTTTCACTTGATTTTACAATCATGGTCATAATTTGACACAGATTGGAAAAGAAATAATTAACAGTAGGTCTGCAATCCATTCTTTTCCTTTCCATGGGAGAGGGTACAATGGTATCACAAGGGGAGGAAAAAAAGAAGGAAAAAAGAAAGGAAGGCAGGGAGGATGGGAAGGAGGAGAGAAAGCTTTCCTCTCCCTTGCCAGCCTGACCCTCCTGTCCAACTATCCTTGACCTGTGCTGCTTCTCTCTTCCCCTCTGTAGACTTTCAGTTGGCCTGAGGAGGTCAGTTCATTGGCCCTTTTTACCAATAGATCTGGCTTAGGGCCTCTGAGGGAACACTTGGCATTCTGTCCACTCTGCTCACCGAGATAACACTTTAAAGCAGATTCCACATTTATCGGTTGGAATATGTACCACCATAACAAAATACCAGAGACTGGGTAATACAGACAGAACAGAATTTTATTTCTCACAGTTCTGAAGGCTGGAAAGTACAAGATCAAGGTGACAGCGGGTTTGTTGTCTGGTGAGGGCTGCTCTTTCAGTTTCCAAGGTTGCTGTGTCCTTCAGACAAATGCCGTGTCCTCACATGGCAAAGCCAGAAGGGCAAAAAGGAACAAACTCACTTTCTCAAACCTTTTTATAAGGCCCTTAATCCCATCCATGAGGGCTCTGCCCTCATAACTTAATTACTTCCTAAAAGCCCTACGTATTGATACTATCACATTGGCTGTTGTCAATGGAAAAGAAGACACATTCTGTAAAATAATTTAAGGAGGTGTATTCTGAGCCAAATTGGAGGACTATGGCCCGGAGCCACACCCAAGAAGGCTTAAGCAAGTGGACTCGCTGTGGCTGAGTTACAGTTTGGTTTTATACATTTTAGGGAGGCAGGGATTATAGGTAAAGTCATAAATCAATACATGGAAGGCATACATTGGTTTGGCCTGAAAAGATGGGACATCTCAAAGTGGAGGCTTACAGTTCGTCGGTGGATTTAGGGAATGTTTAGTTGACAATTGGCTAAAAGAGTTAGGCTTTGTCCAAAGACCAGGAATCAGCGGAAAGGAATGCTTGAGTTAAGATAAAGGTCTTCCATCCTTCATGTGATGCTATACCAGAATCAGGTCGGGAAGCAAACCACATCCTAAAAACCTGTTTACTGAGATTTTATCATTTATTGACTCACCAGGCCCTCTCAGAAAGGGATTTTTTTGGGCAAAGAAAAAGATCAGAGTTCAGTCCTGACTATTAACTTTTAACATATAAATGTGGGGGAACATTCAGACCATAGCAGGGTATTTGTTTTCATAGGGTAAACTCATTGGGGCTGAAGTAGGAAGTAACTTATTAAATGAGAGACAAATAGGGTTGCACAGAGGAGGACTTCAGGGCTTTATTCAAAGAAAAATCTCTATCTCTTGCTGCAACAATTACAGCTAAGTACAGGTAAGAATATGCCAAAAGATTAAGGAGTAAGACATCTGTCTTGATCTTTTGAATTTCATTGTGCCTCTTATATAATACTAAGGACAGGCCTATGTTCCAATCTGAGAAGGCTGAGTTTGTGGCTTGGGCATATCTACAACAGAAATTAAGAAAAGATACTCTATGTCTTTCTTGAGCATTTATGTGAATAACCCTGCATGCATATTTACACATGTGCCCACGTATGTATGTCAACTGCTGTGCTTTGAATTGACTCCTCCACGTATAGGAATGGTGTGATATAAAATTTCAGCCTGGATATTAGAGAAACACGGCAAGTCTTTTTACTGTCTTTGGTTTGAGAGTTTAGAGAGAGAAGAAACAAAAAACAATACAGGAGTTCTGTATTGGACCTTGTGACCAAATCACCAATTAATATAAAGATTTACTTGACTATGTTTTCAGTTATTTCATATATATATGTGTGCGTGTGTTTACATATATGTGTGCGTGTGTGCATGTGTGTTACACACACACACATATTATTTGGAAAACCTGGCAGAAAGGAGAACTGGTTGGATCAGCATAGAGTTTAACTATTCTTGGTTCTCTGCACAAAATCCCAGTATCATATAACACTTTATGGCATTTCAACCTAACTCTTCTAGCAAAAGTAACTTCATTAGATTCCTTAAATATGGGCTTAGGGATGTTTTCTTGACTCTTCTTTTCTGTTGAAATAATCCTGAAGTTGAATTCATATTAGTAATATGTGTTCCCTTAAGCTTCCAACCTTGTTCAAATCAGTCTTTACACACGATTAGAGCAATGAATTTAAGGACAACAGGAAAACACTCTCAAAGAAAGCAAACGACATAGGAAATAACAACGGTGATTTGCTTCTTCTCATGCTAGGAAAAAGAATGCAGACGGAGAGCAGGGTGTATACCTTATATTCAAATCTTTACAAGTGTTTAATATTTTAATTCCTTTCTACACCAGGAAGCTTGAAAAACAGGGATGTTAACCCTGCCTTTCTCCTGAATTATGATCAAACAGGGACATACTTTTGTTACATTAGTAGAAAAAAATCTAAGTATGGATTTGGAATGATTAAAAACCAGATCAAAAAGAGAGTCCCCAGTGCATTTCACTAGTATTAATACAACAGCTTTCCTCATAAATCTCCTATGCTTCTATTTGGTTTCTGTAGGCAGGCTAAGTCTCCTGGGTTTCATCTCAATGAAGGTTTAATTTGTCTCATTTCCGCCTCTGTGGGAGAATTTGTGATGATTGTCTAGATTTTCTAAAACATCTATTTTAGAATGATAGCCCATATTTTCATTTGACACTTAAAATGCCTGCTTCTAAAAGAAACAGTGGGAAATTTTTAGTTCCCTGTAATGTAAATTTGAACTTAGAAAGCTCTGAGGGTTTCTGTCAATTACCAAAGGAGGAAACCAATAACTAAGATTTTAATGTAAGGGAAATCCTCAAAATTTGATAAGCAGGTATATATCAGAGATAAAGAATTTAAACATAAAAACAGGAAACAAAGTGTTTAATCTAGTCAATGTAAGAATGTTTTCAGTGTGCAGAAGAAGCCAAAGGATAATCTTCAGTGCCCTGCAGCCAGTGGGTTGCCGTGCTTAATGAGAACTGTAACAAAAGAATACCACTTCATAAACCGGAACAGTATCGATTTTCATTTATGAGTTCTGTCCTAGAAAGCCCTGGTATTCGGAGATGAATTCCACAGGTTAATGTGAAAGCCATTTGCACTGGTATTAACGAACTTCTCAAGGGGCAAATGAAACAAAATAATCACACTTTAGATAAGTATATAGGAAGATAACTATGTAATAGTATACATAGTGCCTATCGACACTTACAGAGAATTTAGATTTTTTAGGTGGAATGCAATCTTATAAAACACTTTCTAAAATAATTAAAAAGTTCCATTTTTCTTCATTAGCCAATTTATTTCATTTTCACCATAATTATTCATTTCTGTTTTTAAGAATCGAATGTTTACAAGTGTATCGTGAACACATTGTGACTTGGATGCCCAGGCCCACATCATCACCATAAATAAAATGTGGTAGCTATATAGTATGTTTTACAGCTACAAATCACAACAGTAATATAAAACATGAAAGAGAAAAAAATCAACAGTAATCTAATTTTATCAAAACATCTGGATAGTTGACTCACTTTGTCAGCTTGTCATTCACTTTTATTCTGGTTGTTACAGTAAATGATCAACCGCCTAAATGCATGGTAGAATCTTTCTGAGATGGTTTAAATATGGGCATGCTTTAGTTAATGATCAATTTCATAATGCATGAAAATGCGTGGTTTTATAAGGTCTTAATGTCTCTTGTTATTTTAATTGCCCGAAGAGGAGAAAAACATCTGGGGCTTAATCAAAGTCACGTTGTCTGCACCATTTCTCAGACCTCATTGTCTCCTTCGTTGTTCGTCTGCTGGTGAATTTCCAAGTGATCTAGTCTGGAAATTCAGGCCATCTAGACCACATTAGTTTCCTTGGGCTTTTGTTTTTTTTAAAAAATCTAGAATCTGGATGGAGAATTGGAAATAGTGCCATTAAACACTAGCATTTAATACCACATACTTCTCTGAGTTTCTTTGCATGACAATCCTTAAATTATTTACTTAATTAATGCTATTATGGGCACACCAAAGGCTATCGCAATGGTACGTACTGGTACGTTCAGACTAGGAAAAAATGAGGCAAGAAATGTTGACAGGTTAAAAACTTAACTTTTATTTTAACATTTAATATATGCGTGTGTATATAACCATGCAATTGACCTTACCATAGTAGTAGCTAGATTTGACTTCAAAATTATTTTACGCTTGGTGTTTAGTGGACAGTGACTTGACTTTGTCTCATGAAGACCAAATTATTTTTTCTCCTTGTGTTATACATTTCAAAATCGGTTACTCTTTCCAGCCTTTTGTGAGATAGTTGGTAACACTTGCCCTAGTGTGAAACTACTGAAGACTCACTTCAATACAATCTGTCTTTCTCAGTCCTCCCCTCACCCACCTCTCAACTCTAAATTGCTAACACTATGACGCAATTTATATGTTTTTACTTTTATTTGACATAGCAACTTCCAAAGAGAAAATCTTATATTTTATGTATTAATTACAATCATTTAAAAATACTCCTTGTCTAGAAGACAGTGGTTGAAAAAAATAAGGTTATGTAAAATAAAATTTTCGTGTTCAGTTGTTAGATCAGATGCAAAATGGCAATATTTCCCCCCAAATTTGATCAATTCAATCTTTAGGAGAGTCTCTGACTTTCCTAAAAGACCCTATGGATGACTCCAATGATAGTTAACCTAGTTTCTTATTAATGGGTATTAACTTGCAGAAAACAAAACTAGTTTTTCAAATGGACATTATTTGTATTATTAGCTACCAACCACTATTGTGGTTGGTATTTAGAAAAAGATGAAGTAGTTGCACTATTTCTGCCATGATCAACTAATTGAGAAAAAATAGACTTTATAGTTACTATTTACAGAGTTTTATAAGTATTAGAATTCTAAAGAGACTTAAGCTTCAACTAGTGTTCTTGTTTTAATGGGTGTGTGATTACATTAAGTTTTAGTGAGAGTCACCCTCTGAGTATGGTTACTGAGGAAAAAGTAAAAGCCAAAACTTTGTAAGTAACTCTAAACTGACTACTTGCAGGCAGTTTTATTTTCAAAAAGCATATACAGATCACACTGCCGATTTACTCTTCCATTTTGTTGAGCTTTAAATCTGCAAAGAGAGCGTGATCAGTGGTCTGCATGTCTGTTGACAGATGTTCGTAAAGAAAGAAAGTCACTCAGCATGCTGTCTGAACTCTCACACTCTATTAACGTTGCCATGTCATATTTTCTTCTCAGCATATCAGGGTGATATTTAAATCTCTCCTTTTCTGCTGGCATATATTCATTCACCTTGTTTGAAAGTTCCCTTGAGTGCAGGAAGTTGTTGTTGCATACAAAAACATGAGGGAGCTGTAACTACATTTGAAATATGGCCTGAAGAATTATGTCTGATCCTGGTAAATTTTGAGACATGCATTTGAGTACAATTTTAAAATAAAGAATTATGTTTAATTAAACAAATTACAGAAGTTTCTAAAAATAAAAAAAAAGTGTTGCAAAATGAAATCGAAAGTGCTATATAATGGCCAAATTGGGCTTGCTCATTTTTCCTAGAAAAAGTAAATTTTAAAGTAAAATCATCTATATGAAAACACTTTGTATTTCTGGAAGTTTTGAATGCAAGTGAATTTGTTGAAATTATCAGATATATGCCACACTAGAAATATGGAAAATAACATATGAAAGTACTTGACAGTTTTTAAAGGACAGATTATTTCTCCCTCTTCTGAAATTATTTTTCTTTTTTATTTCAGCATATTATGAGGATACAAATGTTTAGGTTATGTATATTACCCTTGCCCCACCCAAGTTAAAGCTTCAAGCGTGTCTATCCCCCAGACAGTGTGTACCACGCCCATTAGGTGTGAATATACCCATCCCCTCCTCCTCGCTCCCATCTGCCCGACACCCGATGAATGTTGTTACTGTATATGCACTTAAGTGTTGATCAGTTAAAACCAATTTGATGGTGAGTACATGTGGTGCTTGTTTTTCCATTCTTGTGATACTTCACTTAGTAGAATGAGTTCCAGCTCTATCCAGGATAATACAAGAGGTGCTAGATCACCATTGTTTGTTGTGGCTGAGTAGAACTCCATGGTATACATATACCACATTTTATTAACCACTCATGTATTGATGGGCACTTGGGTTGTTTCCACATCTTTGCAATTGTGAATTGTGCTGCCATAAACATCAGAGTGCACGTGTCTTTTTTATATAACATCTTTTGTTCTTTTGGGTAGATGCCCAGTAATGGGATTGCTGGATCAAATAGTAGTTCAACTTGTATCTCTTTCAGGTATCTCCATATTGCTTTCCACAGAAGTTGTACTAGTTTGCAGTCCCACCAGCAGTGTATGAGTGTTCCTCTCTCTCCACATCCACACCAACATTTACTGTTTTGGGACTTTTTGATAAAAGCCATTCTCACTGGGGATAAGTGATATCTCATTGTAGTTTTGATTTGCATTTCCCTGATGATTACAGATGTTGAGTATTTTTTCATACGTTCGTTGGCCATTAGTCTGTCTTCTTTTGAAAAGTTTTTGTTCATGTCCTTTGCCCACTTTTTGATAGGGTTGTTTGATTTTTTCTTGCTGATTTTCCTGAGTTCTATATAGATTCTAGTTGTCAGCTCTTTATTGGATGTGTAATATGAGAATATTTTCTCCCATTCTGTAGGTTGTTTGTTTGCTCTCATGATAGTTTCATTGGCTGTGCAGAAGAAGCTTTTTAATTTGATCAGGTCCCATTTATTTACTTTTGTTGTTGCTGTGATTGCCTTTGGGGTTTTCTTGATAAATTATTTGCCCAGGCCAATGTCTATAAGAGTTTTTTGAACATTTTCTTCTAGAATTCTTAGAGTTTCACACTTAGGTTTAAATCTGTTATTCACTGTGAATTGATTTTTGTAAGAGGTGAAAGGTGCAGAGCCTATTCCAGTCTTCTACATATGGCTATCCAGTTTTCCCAGTACCATTTACTGAATAAGGATTCTTTTCCCCAGTGTATGTTTTTGTCTGCTTTGTCAAAGATCAGATGGCTATCTGATGGTGGCTTTATATCTAGTTTCTCAGTTCTGTTTCATTGGTCTATGTCTCTGTTCTTGCGCCATCACCATGATGTTTTGGTTACTATACCCTTGTAGTATAATTTAAAGTCAAGTAATAGGATCCCTCCAGACTTGTTCTTTTTCCTTAAGATTGATTTTGCTATACGGGGGCTTCTCTGGTTCCATATGAAGTATAGAATTATTTTTTTCTATATCTGTGAAAAATGATGATGATATTTTAATAGGGATTGCATTGAATCTGTAGATCACTTTGGGTAGTATAGGCATTTTAATAGTGTTGATTCTACTGACTCATGAGCATGGTATGGTTTTCTACCTGTTTACTTTCTCTGCTATTTCCTTCCTCAGTGTTTCATAGCTCTCCCTATAGAGGTCTTTTCCCTCCTTAGTTAAATATATTCCTAGGTATTTATTTTCTTTGTTGCATTTTAAAGGGTATTGAGTCTTTGATTTGATTCTCAGTTTGAGAATTCTCAGACTGTTGTTGGTGTATAGGAATGCTACTGATTTATGTACATTGATTTTGTAACCTGAGACTTTGCTGAATTTATTTATCAATTCCAGTAGTTTCATGGCAGAATCTTTGGGGTTTTCTAGATACAAGATCATTTTGTCAGCAAAGAGCGATAATTTGACCTCTTCTGCCCTGATTTGGATGCCCTTGATTTGCTTGCCTTGTCTGATTGCTCTGGCTAGGACTTCTCATACTATGTTAAATGGAAGCACTGATAAAGAGCAACTGTGTCTGGTTCCAGTTCTAAGTAGGAATGCTTTCCATTTTTTCCCATGCATTATGATGTTGGTTGTGGGTTTGATTATGTCATCTGTGAATGAAGATAGTTTTATTTTTTCTTTCCAATGTGATGTCTTTCATTTATTTTTTCTTCTTTTCTCCTTCCTTGATCCCTTCCTACCTTCCTGCCTTTCTTTATTTTGCCTATTTACCTGGCCAGAACTTTCACAACAATATTGAGTAAAAGTCGTGAGGGAGCACACCCTTACCCTTTACCTAATCTTAAGGGTAAAAAATTTAATCTTTTAGCTTAAGTATAGTCGTAGTTATAGGTGTTTTGTAGATGGCTTTTGCCTGATTTGGAGAGTTCCCATCTACTTCTAATTTTTTCTTGGAGTTTTTATCATGAATAGATATTGGATATGGTAAAAAGTTTTCACTGCATTTTTTGGATAATTACATAGTTTTGCTTCTTTAGGTTTTTAATATGGTATATTACATTAATTGGTTCTTAGTTGTTAGACCAATCTTGCATCTGGAATAAACCTCACTTGATGAAAATGCATTATCCCTTTTATATCTTGTTAGATTTAGTTCCTTAAAATTTTGTTTAGAAATTTTACATTGTTGTCTGTGAGGCAGATTGGTCCATCGTTTGGTGTTATATCAGGGTAATTTAAGCCTCATGAAATGAGTTTAAAAATATCTTCAGCTTTCTGGGAGAGTTTTTATAAAGCAGGTAGTATTTTTTTACTTAAATGTTTGTAGAATTCACCACTGAGGATATCTGGGCTTGTAGTATTCTCTGTGGAAAGATTTTTAACTATAAACTAATTTTTTTCAATAGATATTGAACTCTTCAGTTTACATATCTCTTGTTGAGGAAGCTTTGTAATTTTTGTCTTACAAATAATGTGATACCTTATCTAAGTCATCAATTTCATTAGTATAAAGTCCTTACAATATTGCTCAGTTATCCTTTTAATATTTGTAGAATCTGTGATGATGTTACTTTTCTCATCTCTAATACTGTGATCCATGCCCTTTATCTTTTTTTCTGATCAATCTGGCTAGAGGTTTACAATTTTATTGATTTTAGCAAAGAACCAGCTTTTAAGTTTATCTATTTATTTTTCCATTTTCTAATTTATTATTTTCACTCTGATTTTTATTATCCCCTTTATTAGTTTGGGCTTAAAGCTCTTTTGTTTCCAGTTGTTTAAGCTAGAAGCTGAGGTCATCAATTTGAGATCTGTCTTTCAAGACTGATTTTTAGTACTATATAAATTTCCCCACAAATATTGCTACAGCATTGAATCCTGGTATTTTAA
The DNA here is from genome assembly GCA_963574885.1 of Lepilemur ruficaudatus. Taxonomy (NCBI): domain Eukaryota; kingdom Metazoa; phylum Chordata; class Mammalia; order Primates; family Lepilemuridae; genus Lepilemur; species Lepilemur ruficaudatus. Next base: position 40,952 of record CAUYRT010031521.1, read on the forward strand.
TTATCTGTCATATACATATCCTTCTACTTTCACTATACCAGAACTCCAAAGTTCCTGGTACTATTTAGCCTTATGGTGCTCTCAACCTCAGAGCAGCTGATCTCTTGAAAGCTTTGAGTAATTTTACCTTCAATCCTTAAAGCCCACCTCTTGGTCAAGAACTCAATGCACTCCATCACATAGATTTCTGTCCCCATTTTTCATCTGCACATCTCCCTCCTCTGCCATAACCTTCCCCACAGTTTCCAGCTGTTTCAGCTGCCCTGACCTCTGATCTTTGCCCTTGGAGTTAATATGACTTTGCTTGGTCTCCATCTCACTGTTCTGTGTGTTCGAAAATATTCTCAGGCAAAGTGCAGAGATGTTCAAGGGGCTCATTTCTTGAATTTTTCTTCTTTCAGAGATTGCTGTCTTACACTGATCATATTCCAGTGCTGGAAAAACAGTTACCTTACATATTTATCTAGTTTTTATGTCAAGGGAGAGGAAGAGAAAAAAAGAGAGAGAATAAAAATAAATACCTTTATTTCCAGAATCAGTATTCAGAGCTATCTAATCACCCAGATAAGCTTACCTTCTTAGAATGCCTAAACTTCCTGATTCTGTGCCAAAGAAATTCTCCCATATTTGAATGTTGAAGTAGTTTTGCTGATTCATCAGGCAAATGTCTTTATTATAAACATATTTTTATATTTATTTAAAGCCAGATTGTTTTCCTGTGCCTAACCTTCCACACATTATAATTCAAGCCCTTTGGACAGTGCAATATGTCTTTGTTGACACAATTTTAAACTGTAGTTATGTAATTCTAAGTCAGGATGACACAGAAAAATCATTGCATTACTATTTCTTATAATCTTCCTCCCGTGTTTCTTGAAGATGGAATCCCAGAGATTATTTTTATATATTTGTTAGACAACTGCAAAAGTACACTCAGTAATTAATGAAGATAACATAACATTCAAGATTCCATGAAAGAATAGATGAAATGGAAATGTTATTTATAGTTGTAAGAAAAAGGCAATGTGAGTTGAAGGTCAAATGGAAGCTGAGGATCGTCTATTTTAGAGTAGTCAGGGTAACTGAATTGGGAGTAGAATCTGTAAAATGAGAACAAAAAGGTATAGTTTAAACCATTTAGAAAGAAGATCACATCCCCCAATAGGAGATTACTAATGAAAACAAAATTAATATTTCTGTAGGATCAATACTAATTTAGAGCAAATATAAATAACTCTAAAAATAGGAAGTTTTACTAAACTTGATGCCTATATGTAATAAAAATAGGCCAGGAGTAGTTGCTCAAAATAACTGTTAGGGCCTGTTTGTGTATAATTTTATTGCATATAATTTATCTAATGCAGATGGAATTTTGTTAATAACATAGCTTTGAAATGAGATTTGAAATTAGGATACCAAATCCTAACTCTAGCACTTATAAGTAGTTACCATACAAAAACGACCTTTGAGCTTCAGTGTCCTCTGTAAAAGTAGTATATAAAGTTGTGGTAGCATATAGAGTTGTGATAATATAAAATGGGATAACTGATATTAACAGATATTATATATCAATTTCCCTGTATATATTGCTGGCATAGTGTCTGGTTTACAGAAACCATCAATTAGGCACACATTATTATTTATTATTATTGTTGCTAACATTTATAATCACCAATCAAGAAATCTATCCTGACAGTTGGTTGCTTCCGTGGTCATTTAACACGGAAAAGGGGTACAATGTACACTAGTCCGGTGACGGTTACACCAGAAGCCCAGACTTCACAGCTATGCACTATATCCATGTAACAAAACTGTATTTGTACCTCTAAAATCTATAACAATAAAAAAATTCTTTTAAAACTCCTTAAAAAAGGGATATAGTGATACAGAAGTAAATTGGCTTTCAGACAGGAGATACAGGAAACCCTAAACCCTTAGAAGTAGGAAAGATGGAAAAGTAGAGAAAGCTTGTGAAAACACTGTGGACAGGAAGCAAGAAACCTAGAGCATCACATGGGATCACCACTGTAATAGGTTACCACCATTGTATTCATCTTTACAAAAGCTAGTTGTATTTTACTTAGTTTTCAGATAGGTAAATTCAAAAATAATTGTCCTGTACTCTTTCTTGGATATGACTATTTTGTGGAGAGACTACAGAATGTGTCATATTTGAAAAGCCTGTGAAGAAAAATAACCTACATTGCAAGTATTAAAAGCATTTATAAAAACCACATCAGAAACGTAATTAATGCATTTCTGAGATTAAAATTGAGCGCTAAATACAAAGATGCAGCACTTTGGAAAGCAATTTGGCACTCCATACAGTGAGCCTTAAACTCTCCAGGCCGTGAGACTTAGTAAGAATGTTTCTGAGAAGCCATTCTACAAAAGTAATCCAATATATAGGGGAATCCACAGGCATTGATTTTTTTAAATTTCAGTATTATTGGTAATATGAGACTTCCAATTTAAGTTACATATACAGCAATGGGAAAGTTTATAGATATAAACTTATATTTATTTAACATCATTCAACAATGTAGCAATGCAGAAACAAAATTATTTGATATAAATTCAAAATGCACTATATTTACAAAACAGTTATAACAATGTAAAAGAAATACAGAGTCATAAAATGGGAGAACTCACTAACACATTAGCATACCAACATTGTACAAGTAGAGAGAGAGGAATTTTTTTAATCTGTTTTTATTGTTTTATCTAAAAAGTTTCAATAATGGAATAATTCTCTCTTAGGAAACAAATATTTCCTCTTATGCAAACACAAACCACTTAAATTTAAAATAAGGATTGGTTGTGCCTTTTCAGGAATATTTACTGCAAATAAACATACATAAGATTTAATGGCATCACAGAGTCTCTTGTTTAGGTGAAACTTAATGTTTATAAAATTTACATTTTAATCTGATGCTTATTTCTCCTAGAGTCTGCTCTGTAATTTATCACTTTCTTCCTGGACTTACAGCTTTAGTGCATCTTATTATTAAAATTGTTATCTTCTCTGTTTTTAGTTAAATTCATCTTCCAAAATATTGAAAATGTTCTTTTTCTGTTGATTCAAATCAGCTTCCCTGTAGATGACACTCACATGTTTTGGGATGTAGTCCCTCTTCTACATGGCAGACTTTTAAATGCATAAAGACACTAATAATGTAAAAACAAAGCAAAACAAATAAATCAAAACAACAAAATAAACAGCTTCCCGTTTACCTGGCATTGAGTTTCCTCAATATTTTGGTCACACTATTCTTAATGCATTTGTAATTTATCTCTAGCCTCCCTTAAAGTTTATCACTTAGGTTTGAATCCATTTCTATAGTGTTTGGTTTCACTGTCCAGGAGGAAGGAACCACCACCTTTCTTCCATTAGTGAAGCTTAAGGTGTAATTAGCTTCTTTTGGCTTTATAGAGAAAAAGTTTTTAAAGGGGCATAGTTTACAAATAGAGATTATTTTTGAGCTTTAAGGTTGATCGTAAGTGGCTTTGAAATGAAAAAATGAAATCAAAAACCATTTCTACGCTTCTCATCCTCTCAGCTTTCTGGCAATCAATAAGACTACCAAAAACACCCCACAAAACATGCATTCCACTCAATAAGGTGTTAGGGAATCAATACATGCAATGAAAAATTATTTTATCGGAGCAGAAACTTACACTCTATTAAATTTAACTGCTTAATCATACTGTGCAGTACATTTTAAATATGTCTTGACTGAAAGGAAACTATATCCAAGCATTTTCTTTGCTTTTATATATTTCTTATGGCTAAAAGTATGAATCTATCTATAACACATTTTTTAAATCTCCTGACCCAAAGATATATTATTTATTGATCAGGTATATGTTTATTCAACCTATTTCCTCCTTACTTAAGATACTCTCTTGAATTATAGTTGACATAAATTGATTTGAGTACTTCAAGAACCGGCTTTTTTCAACTCTCTTTAAGATCTCATTGATGACTTTTTCTTGGATAGAATCTCTAGGATAAATATATTACATGCAGTGTATACCTGTCCTCAGTGCACGTCAGTAAGTTACTAAGGATTCTATGCTTACCAAAGTCTAGTTTTCCGATTTTTTTTAAATCAAGCCACTTTTGTTTTAGAGCCAAGTCATCCTCATAGTCTTAGGTCGGTCAGTGTATTTTTGTATCTGTAAAATAGTTTGTGTCCATTAAAAGTTCTGGCAAGGATGCTATATCCTTTCCCTAAATTTGAATACACCATACCCTCAGCTGAGCTATTTAGCCATGTAAAAAGACCATTTGGTGCAGGGATGTGTGTCTTCTCACAATTTATAGGCAAGGGGTGAGGCTGCAGAACAGGGACGACTGCTCAGAACCACAAATTTATGTTTTGGATTAAAACTGGATAACTGCTAATGCTCGAATTCTCAATCTAGAGTTTTACACATAAAGGTACAAAAGAAAATAAGAGGGCTTGAAAAGCCATTATGGAAAGTAGGTATATTATATTGAAATGAACAAAATATATCAGCACAACTCGAAGCACTATGCAGTAAGCAGATATATTTCATGTACACAATCAGGAACTAGTCTGTCGTCTTTTTGTAGCATGCAATAGATTACATTAACATACTCTGAAATAATATCTGTGTTGTCAACTAAACGTAATTTCACTGTTCCTTCTAGCATTTTGCCCCAGAATTCTACTCCATTGCTCTAATTTTTATGATTCCATGAGAATGTGGTCCATCTTTAGACAGCAATGGACCTTTTGGCCAAGAGCAAATTTATTTATGTCTCAATTCTTTTGGTCTACACACAAAGGCTTCTCCATTGATAGAAACATTTGGCATCATAAAGAGATTTCATAGTGATAAAAATTAATTGTAGAATGGAACACAGTACTTTCAGAAAACTGACATAATCTTCAATAGTATCACTCAACATACGCAAACTTGCACACATACCACGTTATATTTCTTAACATCATGAACTAAAATTATATTATTATTTTTAAGGTTACTTGTTTATTTTTTGAGAGGGGATCTTGCTCCGTCACCCAGGCTGGAGTACAGTGATACGATCATAGCAGGGTGCTGTCTTGAATTCCCAAGTTCAAGCGATTCTTCCTGTCAGCCTCCCGAGTAGCTGAGACTGCAGGTGAGAGCTGCCAAGTTTGGCTAGAATACTTACTTCTGTCTCTCCACATAAAACGCGAAGGACAAGTTATTATTTGTTCAACTGCTAAAGCCACAGTGTCCTGTTGACTGAAAAAAAATTTCCCCAAAACAGGTTGCAAAAGAGGAAAAAAGAAGAAAGTTCTTTTGTTCCCCCCAAAATTATAGCCTAAATATCATCCTTTAATTAAATTGACTTCTGACTATAGAGCTCTAAAAAATAATCTTTTCAAATCTCTTATCAGATTTCAGCCAGGGCAAACATAAAGCAGATCTTCCATTCACTTTGGTTCCAAAACCAGCTATTTATTTATTTATTTATTTGTTTGTTTGTTTGTTTATTCATAGTTTTGAGACAAGGTCTTGCTCTGTAACCCAGGCTGGAGTGCAGTGGTGTGGTGTGATCATAAACCAGCTTTTTTTTTTTTTCAATTGTACACACAGATGAATTATTTTGGACATTTCAAATGATCCCTATTTTGGTTACTGCTGCTTATCACTGTCCCAGGTTAGGTGGGTCCACTTTTGTATGTATTTATAATACCCAGAAACATCCCACAAATGTTATACATAAATCCAGCTGGTGTTCCTAAGAAAAGTGCTCAGATTTTGAAGCCTGATTTCCCATAATTTAGCACTTTCCCAAAGTGACCAAGGCTGGAAACAAGTTGAGGACCTATGTGCGATGTATCTCAGACTGTCTTCAATCAGTAGGTGGCAGAAGAGTGCTCAAGATATGGGGGAACCAGACCCTCGTTTTATACCTTTCTGGAAGAGTAAAAAGGGGACACTCTTTTCAGTTAGGAACTCACAGGAATTGTCACCAGTGAGAGGCTAAGCGTGAATTTTCAAGCAATAGAAAACAGCTGCAACCATAAAAGCATGCTATATAAAATGCAACCACTGACGCCTAACTGCCGATCCTTTGACCTGAACCTCTGCTGCGAGCCAGAGGCAGAAAATAAGCAGTTCTCTTTAGAGCTCTTTATCTGAATCTCCCGTCCAGAGACAGAGACTGAAGCCCTCACTGTCAAAGGAAAAAGAGGGTTTGAAAAACAACCCAAATAAAGTTGAGGGCTTCAACCAAAGGTGGGGGGTCTGAATTTAGGAGAACTCACCCAAACACCTGATGGGACTTCAGAAGTTGGAGAGTTCATGCTGGTACCAAGTGCTGCTTTCAGAAAGAAACACCAGGTGGTTGGGTGGAGTCACTCTGAGTCCTGACTATGTCAGATATGTCAACGTAAAAAGAAAAACCTGAGGCAAAATTAATATAAGTAGAGAGTTTATTTGGGCCAAGCTTGGGGATTACAACCCGGGAGCAAAGATTCAAGTTGCCTTGAAAACATATTCCAATTAGCAGCAGTTACAAATGGATGTTTAAAGGAAAAGAAGAGGTAGTTCTTGAGTTATTTCTCAAGAATTTACATTAAAATACAATAAATTATTGATTGGCTTTACATTGTTGCTTTTTATCACAAATTCCAGGAACAATTTTAGATAACATAACAAGTGAGGCATCTAGCCAAAAACAAAATAACTTTAAACAATGGCCCCGGGACGTGGGTGCTGGTGTGGGGTGGGCATGACTGAAGTCCCATATTTATGTCTCTCTGGACCTGTATGTCTCACATAGCTCAGGAGTTCTGAGCTATTTTTCTTTCCTCACCAGCACTTTTCATCCCTCTTAGCTCCAAGTTGTAAAGGCTGAATTCCTAGCATTTGAAGCTAAGATAATAGAGACTCCCTTCATCCTCTCACCTTTAGTAATATGGCGGGGGCTCAACCCTGAGCATGGCAGGCCAAGAATATGGAAGGAATGATGATCTCGCCCCCAGCTTGCTCAAAGGGTGGACGATCCATGCCATGGAGGCAACCTGCAAGGATGAGCAGTTACCGTCCCTACCTACGTAACATGCCCCCTCTCAATGCACAGGCCCCTGGAGATGCCTGTACCCACTGGTTCTGAACTTTATCCCTAATTTCCACTGCTCTCCCAGCTCATCCCCCCGGGCACCCCCACTGGGGGATACTAGGTAGGATTTGCACTGAGGAGGAGCTGGTGTGTCACTCTGGCAGGATCAGGTTACTCTCCTTACACTCAGCAGGGGCCCAAAATTTGCCCTAGTAGAGAGGCAGTGCATAAAAACAGAGAGCTCAATTTGTAGTGAGCTGATTTCCCAAAATATATTACCACTCAAGTTGACTTATCTTGTTACATTCAAAAACCTACTCTGTCAAAGTAGTCCAGAGAGTACATACATAGTGCTCCAACTGTATCTACGTACAACCAACACTC
>CAUYRT010031523.1:0-12868 GCA_963574885.1 Lepilemur ruficaudatus
GAAAAAATTAGCCGGGCATGGTGGCGCATGCCTGTAGTCCCAGCTACTCGGGAGGCTGAGGCAGAAGGATCACTTGAGCCCAGGAGTTTGAGGTTGCTGTGAGCTAGGCTGACGCCATGGCACTCACTCTAGCCCGGGCAACAGAGTGAGATTCTGTCTCAAAAAATTAATTAATTAATTAAATAAAGAGTAAATTTTATGTTATGTGAATTATATCTCAATTTCTTAAGTTTTTTAAAAACTAAGGGTGGCCCTTCATAAATTAATGTTCCTAAGCACTATCATCAACAACTGCTAATATCACACAAAAAAACAATTGTTGTGTGCCTTCTGATGGAAGACCTCATCACTACCTGTAAAGTAATCTTGCTTCCCAAAAAGATAGAAGAAAACAGACAAATTCCGATCAAGCCCCCAGACCCAACTAACAAAGTTATAAGGAAATCAAGCAGGACAACAGAATGTGTTAAAGTACACCACAGGGAAGCACTCAGCGAAACTCAGTCTCTGGGAACCTTTACAGAACCAACTTGATTTCTTCAACAAAAAATGGCAAGAAAAAGAAAGGAAAAAGATGGAAAGGGTCCCAATCATAATGCATTATCTGGAAATAGATTCAAACAAACTGTTCAAAGATAAGTTTGAAAACTGGAAACTTGGACACTGGATATTAAGGAATAGCTAACCTGTCTTAAAAATTTGGTATACAACTACAATAAGGATATTGCAGTTGGGTTTTAAAGCCCTACGTTTTAGATACATACTGAAATATTCATGGATAAAATTATATGATTCTGGGATTAATTCACAATAATTTGGGAGGAGGAGGAGTGCATTGAAGTACATGTAAAACAAGACTGGTCATGAGTTGTTACTGTTTAAGATGAACGACAGGTTTATGAATGGAAAGGTCACAATACTATTTTTCTACATGTTTGCAACTCTCCATAGAGAAAAATTAAAGCAAGGTGATACATAACACAATCATATTTACAATATAGAGGATAAATTGTTAAAGAGACAGGCAACGGATCGAAGGAAACTGTTAGATTACCACACAGAATTCAGGCAGGAACAGCACCCTGAACTAAGACAGTGGTAGTTGAGAAATGAAAAGCACAGATTAAATCAAGGTTATTTCCTTAGTTCAGCAGTCAGGCTTCACGGACATTGTAAGCAAAATTTTCTTATCCATTTTTTGTTTAACTAGAAGAGGCTCCACAGCTTTCATCGCATATACAAAGGAGACTACAATCCCCCCAAATTAAAAATTACTGAATTAGAATATATTTTATGATAGTGGCTATCTATACTACATAGCCCCTTGAATCATTATAGTCCAGTTCATACACTTTCAACAAAACTCTCTCTTTCCTGCTTAGACCATCTGCTAATGGCGTTTCCAACTGGAATGCTTTTTGTATGGCTGGATAATCTCCACACTTCAAATCTAAAAGTGTACTTTTAAGCGCTTTTTGAGAATTAAATGAGCTAAGATATATATACTGAAGAACTTAAAATGTTTGGCATAAACAGAAAGTGTTCAATAAATATTAGCTATTATCTGAAAGCCCATTATATATAGTTTCCCATCACCACCTATTCTCTCAGCATGCTACTTTGTCATTTATAACATTTTATTATTTCTAGAGTATAAGCTCCATGAAGACAAGGTCTCTGTTTCATAACACATCCTTATACACCCAGCAGCTAGCACAAGGTTGCCTGCAAATATACTCACTGAATAATTATGATAGAATCAATAAAACTCAGAGATCGAACATATACATGGGGGAGGATCGACTGGCCTCTCTAGTGTCTAGTGATGGGAAGGACAGTTATAACATCAATGATGACAGAGAATAAAGAAGAATGAATAAGTACGTTATGTCAGAGGGAAGAGGCAAAAACTTGAGATGAACCAAATGAATGTATTTGAGTTAGAAAAGTTAAACAGAGGCCGGGCGCGGTGGCTCACGCCTGTAATCCTAGCACTCTGGGAGGCCGAGGCGGGTGGATCGCTCAAGTTTAGGAGTTCGAAACCAGCCTGAGCAAGAGTGAGACCCGTCTCTACTAAAAAATAGAAAGAAATTAGTTGGTCAACTAAAAACATATAGAAAAAATTAGCTGGGCATGGTGGCGCATGCCTGTAGTCTGAGCTACTTGGGAGGCTGAGGCAGGAGGATCGCTTGAGCCCAAGAGTTTGAGGTTGTTGTGAGCTAGGCTGATGCCACGGCACTCTAGCCCAGGCAACAGACTGAGACTCTGTCTCAAAAAAAAAAAAAAAAAGAAAAGAAAAGAAAAAGAAAAGAAAAGTTAAACAGGAAATTAGAAATGTATATGGGACATCAGGAAGCCAAAAATGTAGACTGGTTAAGAACATGGCCTCTAGGGCTTCGGCCCCCAACCCCTTGGCGGCAGATCCCAGGAACCCGGCTGCACAGCAGGAACAGAGCCACAGGTGAGCCAGCAAAGCACCACCTGCACCCACAGCCACTCCCCATTGCTCGCAACCCCGCCCAAGACCTGCCCCGTGTCAGATCAAAGGGAGCATCAGGCAGTCAGAGGAGCAGGAACCTCACTGCAAACTACACAAGAGGGATCCAGGTTGCCATACTCCCCAAGAGAATCCAACGCCTGATGATCTGAGGTGGAGCTGAGACGGCAACGCCCCTCTCCCCCAAAAAAACTGTCTTCCACAAAACCGGTCCCTGATATCAAAAAGGTTGGGGACCGCTGCTCTAAAGGCAGCCTAAGTTTAAATCCCAGCTCTGCTGCCTCCTAGTTGCATGATCTTGCACAGATTATTTAACCTTTACGCCTCAACATTTTAGTGTCAGAAAAAATAAAAAACAATTTTACCAACTTCACTGAGTTGTTTTGAGGATTAAATGAGTACATGCTGAAGCACTGGAATAACACTTAGCAAATAGTAAATAATAAATGTTAGATATCATTAAGATGGTAAACGGTAGCTAAAATCTGATTTCAAATTAAATATACAGTATGAAAACATAAAAGAGAACCAGAACTCCAAGTAACAACTGGGAACAAAGGAAAAGAAACATGAAGAAAGTGTTAAGTGGACCAAAGGGAAAACAGAGTGAAAGCAAAAGGAAAGAATTTTAAGGAAGATTTATTCAATAGCACAAAGTGTTGGTTCAGTACAGATATATGGTCTGTAAGACCACAGTATTTGGCAATTTGAAGGTCACTATTAACAGAAAAAATAGGGTTCTACAAAGTTCAGAAGAGCGTAAGGAGAGAGCAGAGCAAAAAGGCAGACTACAGACTGGAGTTAACGGGCAAATAGAGGAGAATAAAGAGAATGCTTTAGAGATCAGTGGTCCCCAAACTTTTGATTTCAAGGGCTTCAAAAAGCAACATGGAAAGTGACATAAGGTTGTGGATTCTTAATTCTGTGAAAAAATTTTAACTGTATTATCATCATTTGAAATAGAAAACTGCATAACACCAAAAATGTATGAAGACTAAAAATCCCAGAATAAAGGGAGCGCCTTTATGAAAAATACTGGATTGTTCTGACTTTTTTTATAATTTTGTAGCAAATTCATAAAAATCTTGTCTTGGGAAAGGCACCAGGATTTGCAAATCACTCTTCTAGACCAGCCTTTGAAAACCTTGACAACAAAAAGTGCAAGGTAAACAGTTCAAGTTTTCGTCCCTTAAAAATGAAAAACTCAATTTATGTCTAAGCAAAATATCTCCTATTAACTTAAGGGTATTTAGGCAGCAACATCTGTCACGTTATGACCAATCTGTATGCCAGAGTGCGCTAACAAATTTTTTACTTTTGCTGGAGAATCAGCAGTTTTAGAACATACGCTCCAGAACTACATTTTCCATGTATTAACTATGTCATATTCTTAGAGCTGGTAGACAAGCATTTTGGATATACCATAATACATAAAGTATATTTATACGATTTAATGGTATATATCATTTATACCATGTAAAGTATATTTATACCATAAAGTATACCATAATATATAAATAAAGTATATTTATTACATACCAAGAACTACAGAAAAAAAAAACAGGACATATTTGTAATACAAAAAGTAGGCCTGGCACATCATGAAAGCTCAATAAAGCTTTACTGAAAAGCATTCAAGTGGTATGTGCCACATAATGCTAGACAAACTGTCAGATTCCATTTATCTATAAAAAATGCAAAGACAGCAGTTTACCTGGTGGTTATAACAGTGGTGATAAGACCACTCTGGTGATAAGACCACTATGGAATCAGACAGACCTGGGTTCAAATCTCAGCTGCAGTACTTTACGGCTGGGTAACCTTGGCAAAGTTATTCAACCTATCTAAATTGTCTCATCTGTAACATAGGAATACCTACCTCCTAAGTTTATAGCACTGATTAAATGGCAGGTATAATTTTTATATAACATGAATTACCAGCATCCCACAGATAGTCCATTTTTTTTCAAGCCCTAGAACAAATCAATCCAGATCTCTGGAGGATAAGAGGCCTGTACATTTTGTAAAGTTCCACAAGTGATTCTGACAGGCACTCCTGTTTAGAAATCCTTGTCCTAGAGCCTTAATAACAATGCTCTACCTGAGTCCAAGGTAAAGGAATCGTCACAGATATAAAAGAGCTTTAAGACAAGATCCTTTACTTTAGTTGGAAGTTTCTAAGTTTCTAAGACAGACCCCTACCTTAAAAGCCTTCTTTTTCATAGAACAGAATCACACAGCAAAGTTCCATTTTAGTATCTTTTCCAAAGCCAGAGAAAATGATTCCATATTAACATTTGATTTACATCAAAATCAGGCATATCTTAATCTCTTCATGTTCATTCTTGAAATTATTCAAAAATTTCAATAATTGAAATTATGAATAATTTCAATAATGAACACTTTAAAAAATATGTACAGATGAACAGTGTATCCAGTGCTATATATAAGAATAAGGAACTTGTCCTATTTCTATGTTATCTTTCTTAGGAATAAGTTTACAGTTAAAATCCAGTGATACTTCACTGAAACTCTTCCATAAATTTTTTATTCAACACATACATTTTAAAATATGTATCTCACAAGCAGTCTTACTAAAGACTGAAGGTACTTAAAGCAAATTCAATATTCCAGAAGCAAACATGAAACCTTCTTAACTCAATAAAATCTTTTAAAGAAATGTATAGCACAAAAAAAAAAACACAAACATGAATGTTTATTCCAAAAGAATCAGTATGAAATAATGAAAATCCCTATAAAAAATTAAGAGTCCAGACACACTGTAGGACTTCTCCAAAACACCCAAACAAACAAACTTAGAATGGCTATATTATTAATAGAACTACTGTGCCAATAGCAGATCAACTGAAAAGAAGCAAGCAAAAGTAATCTTCCTTACAGGACTTTTCCATTCCTGTTAAGGAGAGAACTGGAAGGGAAAGCAAGGGCTAGGGCAGACAATATGGGCTTCTTTAACATATAGTAGGTTTTATTAATTCAGATACAAGTAACACATTTTCTCAGCTACATTGTTAAAGCTTATTGAAAAGTGTTAAATCCCAAACTTGCAGACCACAGTACAAAGGTCAAAAAACTTTAACAGGGAATGGTGAAGTATTATTTAGTGGGCCCAAGCCTTAATGCATTTGTCAATGCAATTTTTAAAAAATAAATGCTTTGCTAACTTCGTTCACACAGATAATTAAGTTTGCAGCATGGATGAGCAGATAAGTTGTATACCAACAGAACTCTAAGTCCCAAGTATTTTAAAGCAGACTGTACACAAGTTAAAAGAAACAAACAATTCTGACTTAAGCTTTTCAAAAGTTATTTTTTTAACTTTTAAAAAGTTTTAAAAAAGCCCAATAGTGTATCAAAGCACAATTCTAAAACGCTGAATTAACTAACAGGTGTTATAATCTTTTGACTTCATAAAGTGTCAAAATATATAAGTAGTTTTACTTTCTAAAAGTTGAACTTCACCCACTTTGTGGAGTCAAATAAAAGTTTACTAGTTCAAAACCAAACTAGAGACTCAATTTGGGCCAGGTGCAGTGGCTCACGTTTGTAATCCTAGCACTCTGGGAGGCAGAGGCAGGAGGATCCTGTGAGCTCAGGAGTTCGAGGCCAGCCTGAGCAAGAGTGAGACTCCCGTCTCTACTAAAAAATCGAAAGAAATTAGCTAGACAACTTAAAATATATAGAAAAAATTAGCGGGGCGTGGTGGCACATGCCTGTAGTCCCAGCTATTTGGGAGGCTGAGGCAGGAAGATCACCTGAGCCCAGGAGTTTGAGGTTGCTGTGAGCTAGGCTGACGCCATTGGCACTACAGCCCAGGCAACAGAGTGAGACTCTGTCTCAAAAAAAAAAAAAAGAAAAAAAAAAAGACTCAATTTGTTTGAGGACACCCTCTCTACAATAATCCAATCTTCCTTCTTTCAACACTATTTTTCCTAACTATTCACCGTAGGCATACGACATCTATGACAGCGAACAATACTGCTTACATCCTAAATAGTAACAACAGTTTGAAGAACAGGTGCAAAACTATTTAGATGCACGCTTTCTTCTACTAAGCCTAAATCTGCCCTGGAAAGGAATTTAAACATAAACACAAATGCCCAAAAAAGTTAATCTTAATAATCTTTTCCCCAAAAATGCAGCAAACTTGAACTCCAAGACATGAGCTGTAAACAAAGTCTTTCAAAAGTTAGGTAAGGTAGCCTATCAAAAGTTCACATTATGAGAAAAGAAGTCAGGCTCAACCATGAAGGGTCCCCAGGACATTTAACTTTGCTTCTGCATGAGTTAGTAACGTGAGCCAAGTACGTTTTACTCCAAGCTAACATTAAATCTTTTCTCAGTTCTTTTATAAATGCAGCACAGACGGTGTGGTTTGGCTTTTTATGAGTAAAGAAAGGGATATGCAGAGCTGGGGAGAGGTCTAGTGACAGGTACTCTAAAAGAAAAATTCAGTGTTGAAAGCGTTGATGAGTCACTAACTAGGGAATAACTAGAGAATCCGAGTAAGGCAGCATCTCAGGTAAGAAGGTACTTAAAGTTGACGGTGGGAAATGAAAACTTCACAAGTCAGCGGCAAGCCACTGTGCTTGGTAGCAGCCCTGGAAAGAGCGTGGCTGTCAAGGGGCAAGTGCGTACCAAATCGGAGGGAGGGGGGCAGACATGCCAAATAGGAAAGGGGGGTGGTCCGGGAAAGGTGTTAAGATGCCCATCCCAGTTCCTCTCCTCGGGTTCTTCATCTAAGGAGGAGCAAGCAAAAGCAAACTCTGTGCCCAACAGCCCCAAACCAGACTCTCCCACAGAGAGGTGCTCGGCCCCAAGTCCCGGAGGCCCGGGAAGGCCGCCTCCGGAGGAGCCCCCGCAGACGCCATGCTAAAAGCCAAAATGGCTGCCCCGAGGAAGCCCGCACCGCGTAGCTAGAGAGGGTTGGGGAGCAAGAGTCTGCGGGAAAGGGGGAGGGGGACTCCAGAAAAAGCCGCCGCCAGGACCATCACCCCGGAGCAGCACAGGTAGGTTCCTCTCGGCCTCCCAAGGCGCGGGCTCCAGCTCACGGGAGTCCCGGCCCCACCCCCCGCCCGGGAACCCCGCCGCCGCAGCCGTCCCGCACACGGACCCCAGCGAGGTACCTGCAGCTCGGCCCGCTCCACCTCCCAGTGCGCCCGCTCCATCTCGAACCGAGCCCACTCGTGCTGGATGTAGTGCAGTATCCCTGGTATAGTGTACTGCTGCGGCCGGGACAGCTCGGGGCCTGCCGCGGGACCCGCTCCCTCGGAGGCCGGAGGACCCCCGCCGCCCGCCGCTCCATTCCCCCCTGGCGAAAGGCTCAGGTTCCCCGCCGGTCCCTGCGGCTGCCGGGGAGGGGCCGCCATCCCGGGGCCGCCACCACCGCCTCCGGCAAGCTCGTCCATTGTGTGTGGGGCCCCGGCCGGGGCGCAGGGCGAGACGCCGACAGCCGGGGGAAGGGCTGGAGAGGGTGGCCTCGCGCTGGCGGCGGGGTGGAGGCCGGCCGAGAGAGAGGCGGGGAGGGCGTCGTTGCTGTGTGCCCGCCGTGGGTCAGAGCAGGGAGCTGCCGGCCGCCGCCATTACAATCCCTCCTCCATCTGCCCGTCTCACTCACTCACTTTAGGGGAAGGGGGGCCGCAGCGGGAGGGGGAGAGGGGGCAGGGTTGGGAAGGGGATAGGCGTAGGGCCGTCACTGCCGCACAGCATGCTGGGTAGAGAACGCCGCTGCCGCCTCATGCTTAATAGCCAAATAGAGTCCGGCCTCACCTTACGCAGGCGTACTGAGAACACACGCCGGGTCGCCGTTAGAGGGCGGGGAAGGAACGCGGGCTCCGCCCCTAGGCCCGCCCTCAGACCGGGTCCGGGAGTCTGGCGGCGGTTACTGGACGTTGGGGCTCCGACTCCGGCTTTTGGGAGTGAGTCGGCCCTGGGCTTCACGGTTATCGGTTTCCTCGCTGTTTCCCACCAGAGGGTCTCATCGGTGTGCCTGCCTTCCGAGCTGGGTGTTAATCCAGCTGGTCGCTCTGGCTGGCCGCAACCCGTCCCGAATTCCTGACGTTTTTTTCGCATTCTTTGCGTGTTTCAGGCAGTCCCAAAGGGTCGGCCCTCTTTCTCTGTCCGTCCCTCGCTCTATCTGTGGTTTCTTAGCACCAATTTCTGAGATTTGAGAGACGTTCCCTTTGGGCAGGTAGCCCAGATCCTTCCGCACGTGGTGACTGATGGCTCGTCGGTGTATCGAGACCAGGCTTTGGTCCCGTGTCTGTGCGCCCGGTCGCCCGTCGTAACTTGTTCCACTTTGTGTCCCCTCTTCTTTCCCATTCTGGGATGGGTGTTGTTTGGACGGTTGGAGAGGAGCCGAGGCGATGGTTTTCATTTTTGCATGGGGAGAAGAGAAGGTAGTGAAATCCTTTAGGTCTTGACGATGGTGGGCAAAAGGAAAAAGGTAATTTTGAAGGAGACTGACTAACAATTTGACGTTTGAGACGTGAATGATCTCACAAATATTGTGAGATCATTAATGGCACAGTATTTTGATCGAAATAGAAAAAGCATTGTGGTGGCTCACGCATGTAATCCTAGCACTCTGGGAGGCCGAGGCGGGTGGATTGCTCAAGGTCAGGAGTTCGAAACCAGCCTGAGCAAGAGCGAGACCCCGTCTCTACTATAAATAGAAAGAAATTAATTGGCCAACTAAATATATATAGAAAAAAATTAGCCGGGCATGGTGGCGCATGCCTGCAGTCCCAGCTACTCGAGAGGCTGAGACAGAAGGATTGCTTGAGCCCAGGAGTTGGAGGTTGCTGTGAGCTAGGCTGACGCCACGGCACTCTAGTCCCGGCAACAAAGTGAGACTCTGTCTCAAAAAAGAAGACAAAAGAAAAAGCATTGTGAATACAATTTAAAAACTTAAATAAACGGCTAAAGATGTTTTCCTGGGTCTTTAAATGTTATTTGAGTGAATATAATATACATATTAGAAGACAAGATTAATCTTTTAAGTAATGTAGTGGATATTTTTATGTGCTTAGTTTCCCAGGAAATATCCTGATGCACTAGTAAATTTCTAAAAGTTAATATAGCTAATAAGCATTCAGTTGAAAAATAGGACAAAAATAATATTTAACAACATAAGGAAAAGAGGTTCAGCAATTACAGCTATGCAGGAAAATTGCATATAAAATTGGTTGCATTACTTTTTTTTTCTTCACTGCAAAAGCTAATAAAATTTTCACTGTAAAGTAATAGCTACCGATGACTCAGCATGTAATTTCAAAGAGATAAAGTAGTACATGTTACTTTATCATGTCTTCTCTACTGTTACACTTCAATGGAAAGCCAACTGGATTTGTTACCCATGCCGCCATGTTTTATTTCTATACGAAATGAGGTCTTAGTCACAGTGCTACTACTAAGAAGTATTTCTCCATATTATTAAAGTACTGTTTCTCCATTTTAAAGTAATCGACATACAACCTGTTTATTCATCTTATTCCTTTTTGGGAGGCTTGCTCAAGACCCATATATGCCAACTAAGAAACATTTGTGAGATGTTGTGGTTGGCCTGCATGATGATAGAGCATCAAAACGAGAAGAACGGCCTGGTGTGGTGGCTCACACCTGTAATTCCAGCACTTTGGGAGGCTGAGGCAGGAGGATGGCTTGAGGCCAGGAGTTTGAGATTAGCCTGGGCAACAGAGCAAGACCCCCATCTCTACAAAAAAAATTACAGGTTAGCCAGGCAGAGAAGCGCATGCCGTAGTCCTAGCTACTCAGGAGGCTGAGGCAGGAGGATTGCTTGAGGCCAAGAGTTTGACACTGCAGTGAGCTATGACAGAGCTACTGCACTCCAGGCTGGGTGGCAGAGTGAGAACCCTGTCTCTTAAAAAGAAAAAAAAAAAGAAACGTGCACACTTATGCTTACCACTGGTACCTCAAGCTCAAGGAAAGACTGGATTTATAATCCTCTTTTCCTCCCTACCTATCCTCAAAACATAAACAAAACCTCTGCTTCTCTTTTTGTTACTATTACTGCCTTATTAAGTCGTTCTACAAACCTGAAGCCTAGCAGTCATTCTAGTACTTTTGACTCAGCCCCCATATCCAGTTCCTTTCTCAGTAACATCCTATCCCATGTTATTCCTCTTCTTAAAGTATTTTAGCAATCTCCAAATTTAGACTAAAGCCAAAATTTTAGCATATAAAGATGCTTCAAATTCTAGATGCATCCTATCACCTAATCTACCATCACACCATCATGCCACCCCATTCTTCTCTCCCGTCAAACTACACTGTTTTTGATGCCTCAAATGTGTGCTGTTTGATACCATGGTGATTTAACACATGCTATGCTCCATTGCCCTTCCTTCCCTTCTTCCTTCAAAACTCAGCTCAAGCATTAGCTTGTCCTTCCAGATCCCTGAATTAGACACCCTGTTCTATTCTAGTAGCATACCGTATTTATCTTTTAAATACTTACTATACTATATTTAAATCATCTTTATATTGGTTAATAACACTCGTACTAAACACTATGAAAGCAAGACTTGCACGTAACAGTAAGTTTTTGCTTTGCTCATTTAATTTTTAAAAATTTCTTGATGGACTACTATTTTTCAGATACTCTGCTAGTCCCTGGTTATCTACTGTGAACCAAATGGGCATAATCTCTGCTCTCACAGAGTTTTTAGTCTAGTTTTAATCAAATTACTTAGCACCAACCACCCTGGCTTCCTCAATATCTTGTCCAGATCTGTCTTAAAACTACCTTTTTTAATTTCAGGTGTGCTCCTTATTTCAAGAATTCCAGTTAAACATGTCTGCATTCACTTTAACCATGGTTTTATAAATGTTAATAATGCAGTCCTTGGCTATATTCTTTCCATAGAGTCTAGACCATAGAGCCATTTATATGGAGGATTGCAGCTTCATAGTGGGGCAGGGCCCATGCCCCTCTTGTTTGAAACTGTACCCCTAATGTCAAGGAAAGGGTGGACCCCCCCAATAAATGTTTGATTAATAACTTAAATTTAGACTAGACTAATATGAATATTTTCCCTTCAATTCAGTCGTTTTTATTGGTTTTTGTTGTCATTATACCAGCTGTTTCTTAAGATTCAATGAACAAAACTGCTGAGTTTTAAAGTAAAGGACACCAAGATTTTCTTCTTTTTTGGGAGAATGTTTCATAAATCATTTATGTTGTGCTTTGTATCCATGACTCCTGAGAACATTGCAGTGAGCTTCTAGAATCTTGTCCTCTGTACGTAATGAGCTTTCCCAAATCACATTATCATCTACAACTCACCTGATTGGAACTCTGTCCCTAAACTGTGGCTGAGTCATTTCCTCTTTCAGTCTCACCTTTGAAAGTCCTATTTGTGCTGTCCTTTCATCAGTCCTGTTCATCTCTCCTCTGTGCCCATAGATTCTCCCAGTTTCAATCTACTGCTGATGATCTTCAAGAATGTCTATAAATGCCGTCAATTTAGAATTTTAGGTGGTTTTTCTTTCCTATTAGCTAATCTTAGAAACTATGTGCTTGTTCTATTTTTGACCAAAGAGGGACTTGTCATATTTCATATGCATGTATTAATGTCAGCAAAGGTACCTTAAGGAATTCCAGGCTTTTAAGTCAGGAGTAGATAAAACTCAGATGCCTTCTTACCACTTATTCTAATACCCCATGTTCAAAAAGGTTTGACCCTGCATTTGAGAAATATATAGCTCCCTGTAATTACTCATCTGAACATACAATTTTCTTTCTTGCTGACTATGTACCTGGCATCCTTCTACCAAAGAGCTCAAACTGGTTCACAAACACTAATCTAATCACCTTTTACATCATCTGCAAAGGCTGTGACAAGTATTTTTTATCTCACTGATGAAGAGAGAAAACCGATAGAGTTCTTGGTCACTTCCGCATGTCCTTAGTAGAATAGGAAGTAGTTCTCACTCTTTCATCAGTGAATGTATATATGTATTTGGAAATAAAGTCTTCCTTCACTATTCTGCCTCCTACTGTCCTATGATGAATGGGTTCCATATTACTGCCTCTGGTTTCCAAATCGTTTACATGTTTGAAATTATTTTTAGATAGTTTCAGGGTAATTCAGTCACTTAGGGAAATGACAGAGACAACAGGCAAATATTAGAACCCAGAGAAAGAGCTGACATGTGTTCAAAAACCAAAGGATAAAAATGTACAATGGAAGCCGGGCGCGGTGGCTCACGCCTGTAATCCTAGCACTCTGGGAGGCTGAGGCGGGCGGATCGCTCAAGGTCAGGAGTTCGAAACCAGCCTGAGCAAGAGTGAGACCCCGTCTCTACTATAAATAGAAAGAAAGAAAT
>CAUYRT010031526.1:0-67844 GCA_963574885.1 Lepilemur ruficaudatus
CAATGAGAAGTTGGCAGTCTACAACCTGGAAGAGGGTCCTCACCAGAACCTGACCATGTTGGCCCTCTGATCTCTAACCACCAACCTCCAGAACTGTGAAAACTAAATTTCTATTGTTTAGGCTGGGCGCAGTGGCTCACACCTGTAATCTTAGCATTCTGGGAGGCCAAGGCGGGTGGATCGCTCAAGGTCAGGAGTTCAAGACCAGCCTGAGCAAGAGCGAGACCCGTCTCTACTAAAAAATAGCAAGAAATTAATTGGCCAACTAAAAACATATAGAAAAAGTTAGCCAGGCATGGTGGCGCATGCCTGTAGTCCCAGCTACTCGGGAGGCTGAGGCAGGAGGATCGCTTGAACCCTGGAGTGTGAGGTTGCTGTGAGCTAGGCTGATGCCACGGCACTCTAGCTTGTTTCAACACAGTGAGACTCTGTCTCAAAACAAAAATTTTTTTTTCTATTGTTTATAAATGACCCAGGCTATGGAACTTTGTTGTAGCAGCATGAACAGACTAAGACAGTGGCTGAAGAATGACCTGGGGAAGACGATCTCTTAAATTTCTTCGATGAAGGTTACACTGCAACCGTGACTGCTCCTGTTCTTCCTCCTCCTTTCTTATCCTCCTGTTCCTCCCTTGTAAGATTTATCCTTTTAATAACTTGTGATGTGACTTACTTGTCCATACTATTTTCGGTGCTTTATCCTGAGCCAGCTAGAGCAGAGAGCCAGTTGGGCAGAGGCCCAGAGCATGAAACTGTGAGTAGAGAGGATTGCCATATAATTTATGTTCCAAGCAGCATAATTTTGAGATTAAAAGGAGATATTAAAAATCATCATAATTCTATATTTATTGACCAACAAATTGGTTTTATTATTTTAGTGGGTCTATAAAAATAATTTAATTCCAAAACCACTTTCAAGGTAATATCTTAAGAAAATGAAAACCAAGATCCATCTGTGTGTACTAAAGCAAAAGTCTAAAACTTTATGTTGATTATACAAACATTAAAAATAACAAAGGCAGAATAATTACTTTAAGTGCATATTCGTATACCTTAATCAATCTTATCTGAGTCAATATTACTGCCATTTTTCTGAAAAATGCTTTTTTTGGTATGTTACTTTAAAAAACTTTTTATAAAATTGCCTGCAATCTTCTTCAAAGTTGTATTTCAAGGCTAATAAATTTGAAATTGATGACACTGGTGAGTTCAAAGTAAATTCTGCTAAATAGAGGATATTTTCAATCCCATTATTTCTCATACAGAAATATGTTTTTGAGGCCAAAATTTTTTCATAGGTTATATCTGTTCACCCTCATTTAGACTACCTTTCTATTGCAAATGTCTTTACAAAGCAGAAGATACCAAATAAGTGATCTGTATTAAGATTATTTTGATTATTTTCAGTTTTTGAGAAAATTTAGATGTTGCAAAACCATAGGCCTTCTCAATTTCATTCTAGTATATTTATCCAACTAAAAATAGGAGCTTCACTAAAAGATTATCCCTAGAATCAAGATATTTTAAATCAAAATCATAGAATTTCAAAATTAAATCTTGTGCACTGTTTCAGCTCTCACTGTTGAAATGGTTCAGCTTTTCCTTTTCCTTTGTAGAGATAAATTTCAATGTCTTCTTATTGGTAAGTGATTCAGTAATTACAATTTGCTAAAAGTTTTGAAAGCTTAATTTTTTGGCACTCTATTTTTTAAATATTTTGATTAAAAATTTCTCATTTTAAACACAATGGACTCCAAGATGACTTTTTCTAAAAAGGTTCAATGTCATTATAAGACACATGGGGCTGGGTGTAGTGGCTCACACCTGTAATCCTAGCACTTTGGGAGGCTGAGGTGAGAAGAATACTTGAGGCCAGGAGTTTGAGACCAGCCAGGGCAACATAGCAAGACCCTGTCTCTGCAAAAATTAAAAAAATTAGCTGGGCATGGTAAAGAGAGCCTGTAATCCCAGTTACTTGGGAAGCTGAGGCAGGAGAATCACTTGAGCCCAGGAGTTTAAGGTCGCAGTGAGCTATGATGATGCCACTGCACTCTAACTCAGGTAACAGAGCAAGACGCTATCTCAAAACAAATAAACAGAAAACCAAAAACACTTGGGATTATTTAAAAAGTAGTCCTGTTCAGATGCAGTGGCTCACACCTGTAATCACAGCACTTTTGGAGGCCGAGGCAGGAGGACCACTTGAGGCCAGAAGTTGGGCAACATAGTTAAAACCCCATCTCTACCAAAAAATGGAAAAAAAAAAAATTAGCCAAGTATGGTGGCTCAAGCCTGTAGTCCTGGCTGCTGGGGAGGCTGAGGCAGAGAATCATTTGAGATCAGGAGTTCAAGGTTGCAGTGAGTTATAATCAATCAGTACACTCCCACTATAAAGCCAAGACCTTGTCTCAAAAATAAAAAATAAAAAAGAGTCCTTGTGAGACTCAGATATTTTTAAAGCTTGAGTAATAACAGTTTTTATTTGAATTCAAATCAGCCTCACCAAATTTTTAGTTTAGTTTTATATAATCTATATATTTTAATTATATGCACATTATATAATGTATAATTTATATATGTATAGTTTGTGTATATATAAAACTATTTGTAAATTTTTACAATTATAGCTTCTATTTCCTTTGGTAGATTATTGTAGTTTTTAAAACAATTACATGCGTACCGCAATCGATTCCAAGAACATTCCTGATCCATAAGTTTCTTAACTTAATAAGAACATTGTTTTACCATAAGGTTGTACTGCATCAAAATTTACCTTTCTATTACCAGCAAAAACCAAATCATGTTATCTTCAATGCTTGAATTTTTTATCTGAAACTATAGCAGTATTTACAATGACGTTAAGTGTTTTGCTTTTGGCAGAACAAACTTCTGAAAACTTGACATGGTTCCATGAATTGGATGGAAAAAAATCAAACTATTACTGGAATCAATTTAAATATCCAATGATGCCAATAGGAAATGGACCTAATTGAACTGGTTGCAAAGCTCTTTCTGCTAAGAGAGCCAGTACATTCACAAACATCATTTTACTTTTCATATGTTCACGAGAAAACTTAGACTTGAAAGTGAGCAAAATTAATTTAGAAGAGCTGCCATTTGATCTAAATGGGAAGCATGCTTCATAGATGCAGAGGCAAATTTATTTAATTTACTTTGCCTTTCCATTTCCATGTGTTACACTGTCATCTTCAGTCTTCTTAAAAGATCTACTAAACTAACCTTTGAAGTAGATGCTGATCTTTCTTCAGCAAATTTGGGTCTTCTATTTCTCATGTAAAGTCAGTGATATTACTACAACCTCCACTGGGGATGGTACATGATGATCAATATTTTGTGCAATTTACACATTCATCATTAGCTTCCTTGAGAAACCAAACTTCAGACTTAATTTTTCATTCATTAAGAACTCTTAAAAATGCTTATTCTGGTTGAAAGAATTTACAGGAAAAAATTAACGTAAGTATAATGAATAAAAGTTATAGATTTACACAATATATATACAGTCATATAACATATAACAAAACCTAAAGCAGGAGTGTTGACAGAGTTAAGGATGATCAATTCCAAAATTTGCTGATTTGGTATACTGGTGATTTCAAGCTGAAAGCACTTGAGAAACTGTAGTTGCAGAAAGGGCTGTATGACCTGTCGTTTCCTATGTGTAACAAGCCATAAAAATTCCTTGGAGGAGGATGCCTTCCCTGTACCAGGGTGAGAAAATAACCCTTATCACCAGAGACTGGGAATCGTCCCTGCCATGGACTCATACAAACAACCCCGTACAAATAAACTTACTGAAGAAACCCTTATCTTCCACTAGCTTTACACCCCTGCCCCTCCCTAAATCTCCCAGTGACTCCCCTGGAATTTACTGCCTGGAGCCCAGATCCCTTTGTCCTGTCATTTCTTCACAAATGTTCTTGTCCGAAAAGTAAAAAAGCTTCCTAGTCTGGCCATTTCTTCTGGTCTTCATTGTCTTGTGAAGGTGCCCCTGTACATGTAAAAATTAATAAATCTTATATGCATTTCTCCTGGTAATTTATTTTGTGTTAATTTGATTCTTAGACCCCACCGGAGAGCCCACTTAAGAACTAAGATGGGTAGAGGTGATCTTTAAACTCCCCTGCTGTGTCCAGACTGCTCTCCCGATACAGTGGGCAGGGCCACTCAGCCTATTCACTCCACTTATGTCATATACAGATGTGTAATACCAAGGGTCAGTGGCAGCCAATAGTTCTCCCACCACCTGAGACCTGAATGAGTTCCTTGTCCTTAGCCACCAGTGTCGGAACACACTTTTACAGTAAGCACTCCGCCTCTGCCTGCAGTCCTCGAAGAGGGAGCTATCAGTTAAATAATGTCTGGCAAGGATTGAGAAAAAGAATCATAGGTGGGTTTAGGGATTCAACAGTTAAAGTCGTAAATCAATACATGTGAGGACTGAACTCTGATCTTTTCTTTGCCTCCCTCCGCAAAAAAAGAAAAATTTTCCTTTCTAAGGGGGCCTGGTGAATCATGCTACAAGCGATAAAATCTCATTAAACAGGTTTTTATGATGTCGTTCACTTCCCAACCTGATTCCGGTATAGCATCATATGAAAGACAGAAGATCCTCACACATTTCTTTCAGCTGATTCCTGGTCTTTTGGACAAAACCTAACTCTTTCAGCCAATTGTCAACTAAAGAATCCCTAAATCTACCTATGACTTGTAAGCCTCCACTTTGAGATGTCCCACCTTTTGGGGGCCAAACCAATGTATGCCCTTCATGTGTTAATTTATGATTCTACCTATAATTCCTATCTCCCCGAAAATGTATAAAAATCAAACTGTAACCCAACCACAATAAGTCCACTTGCTCAAGGTTTCTTGGGCATGGTTCCAGGCCATGGTCCTCTAATTTGGCTCAGAATCAACCTCCTTAAATTATTTTACAGAGTTTGTCTTCTTTTCTGTTGACACATGGAAGGCACACATTGGTTTGCCCCAAAAGGACAGGACATCTCAAAGTGGGGGCTTACAAGTCATAGGTGGGTTTAGGGATTCTTTAGTTGATAGTTGGCCCAAAGAGTAAGGCTTTGTCTAAAAGACCAGGAGTCAGCAGAAAAGAGTGCTTAAATTCGGATAAGGGTCTTCTAGCTTTCATGTGTAGCTATACCAAAATCAGGTTGGGACGTAAGCCACATTATACAGGGTTAACAAAACCTGTTTAGTGAGATTTTATCATTTGTAGGCGTGACTCACCAGGCCCCCTTAGAAAGGAATTTGGGCAAAAGAAAAAGATCAGAGTTTGGTCCTCAGGTAACTAAGCCACCTGTTTGGCTGAGTGACTTTGGATTTTCCAAGTAACACTCAGCATCTCCTCTAAACAAATGTTGAACACAGATTTAAGTAACATTGGTTTGAAGGGAGACCAGATAACCAGAGTCCCTCCCTCCATTGTACTAACACTAAGAGTGATTTTCAAAATATTTACCTTTCCCCTTGGCATTTCTAGTAATTTCCTCCTAGGATACCTCACTCATGAAAAGCTGATTTTCACAGGCATTCTTTTTAAATGAAAAAGGACCTTGAAAAGTGGGATAGTTGGCAATGACAGATTTACTGAACTTGTGTAAGCTTTCAAATGAGATAGAATCAAAACTAGATAAAACATATTTTGAGGCTCAAAATAACTATTTAGCCAGTAAAATTAATTAGACACTACACAATCTTTTACCTTAACCTTTGGTTATAGAGAATATATCGAAAATGAGTTTTGGGGGTAAAGATTTAATTCAACTTCATTTCACAGACATTTACTGAGCACTTTCTAAGAGTCAAGAGTAATATAAAGACGTAAACTTAGGCACCTTACCCTAAAGGAGTTCACATTTCTTCAGGGGATACAGACACTGTCTGAAAAACTATGACTGTCAAAGGGTTTGAAAGGTTATGCTAGCAGCATGAGGAAAGTGTAATAGGATCTCAGAAGTGGAGTTCAATTAACTCTCCCTGGAAGAGTTAGGAAATGCTCCACAGATGAGGTGATATTTGAGCTGGGCTTTGGAGTAAAGTGAGTAGGATTCATTCCATCCGCTGGAGAAGCAGTGAAAAGGTTTTCTAGATAGAGGAGTCATAGAGCATGAGCAAAGGCAGGCAGCTTGTGCATACTAACGGCTGGTGGTTTTATTTGGAGCAAAGTGAGAAGTTTAACGTGGCTGGCACAAAGACAGTACATGCTACAAGCAAGGAGATGAGAGTAAGAAGAGTTTGATCTATGGAAATAAAACAAAGACCAACCAAATGACTATAGGCAAAGGCTATTTACCCAGAGCTTGTTATAGCAAGAGAATCAGCCACTGTCACTGGTGTGTTGGAAGAGACTCAAGGGCAGGCTGAGGAGTGGGAAATTTTTATGATGGAAAAAAAGAGAAGATTTCAGGTATGTTCTGATGCCCAGGACTTGGTCAATAACTGTCAGCATCTCTAATTTTTGTTCCAGCTTCCAACTTAAGATCAACTAAAGAAAGCCAACTATGCACCCCTAACCAACCACACAGGACGCACCATTCCTAGCTGGCCCATCTACAACTTCTCCACACCAGCAGCCTCCACACAGGCACACCTGAAACCTTCCCCTTTTTCTACTATACAATTTTCCCATTCCTCTGCTGACTCTGAGTTTTTACCAAATAAAAGGGATGATGGCGTCTCTCTTGCTATAGCAAGCTCTGAATAAATAGCCTTTGTTCTCATTTGGGTGGTCTTCGTTTATTTCCACACAATGAAGTCTAAGCTGAACCACCTCACGGCTCCTAAATGCTCTCGGTCTTCAACTCTTACCTTCTCCAATAAGTTGACACCAATTATCTAAATTGTTCAAAACATACAAAATGATACAGAGTTTGTGATGAAAAGCTTTGCATCTTGTTTGTAGCTGCCAGTGTCCGTGCCCCAGCCGTACTCCTGACTCAGCAGTGCATGCCTGGTTGATTTCCAACTGTCCAGGTTTTCTCCAGCAAAAGCTGGAATTTAATCACTCCCCCAGCAGTTTCTAACCAATGACTGCAGGAGGTTGGTGTATAACTATCTCAGCTCCCTCAGCCACACCGTGGGATAACTCTGAGGCTTGCTTTCCACGCTGGTTCCCGGAGTTTCCTGGCAGGACTAAGCTGCTGTTGCTCACAGTGGTATCTGGTTTATCTCACCCTTTTCTTAATTGCCTTTCCTTTACATTCTGTCTCACTTTGCCATTCTCCCACCAGCGATTCCTGAGATCACCTCCCAAATAAATTACAGGCAGTCCCTGGGTTACGGATGGGATACGTTCCTGGGAACGTCTTTAGGTCGGATTTGTATGTAACTCAGATTCCTGATGAACAGCACATATACGGTGATAATAACGACAATACTATAATGGCTCACATGTGGTAATAATAATACAGGGTAATACTGTAATAATAATGCCCCCGTACGGTAACAAGCTACAGAAACTATTGTGCTTTCTTTTAATTCACACAGAACATAAAAACAAACTCATACAAAAAGTTTAGATAGGAGATAGGAGAAATTGCAAAAAAAGAATATTAAAGGTTAACACTCACCTAATGTTGCATCAACGCTAGGCTAAAAGAAATGTTATGCTTATTTTGATCTTCTAACCAAATCAATAATAACCTTTCATTTCAATTATTAATCCGCTGTGCTGCTTAGTAATAACGGACGCTTTCGTTGGAGCACTGCCTTCCACATGTTCCGTGAGTCTCACTTTAGCCTTTTTATTTGTTCCCATAGTTGAGCAACCGAAGCCCGACGCTTTCCCGGTGAACGATGGCACCTGGCCTTTCTCTGCATGCTTCATTAGTTTCCATCGTAATCACCTTTCTCTTTGCCGCGGGCTCACCTGGACTTGCAGTGGACTTTCACTTTGGAGGCACAGTCCTAAGGGTAAACATAGACTCACAAAATTGAATAAAAAAGTTAAGACGGAAGCGACGCTGCGCCAATGAGCTGCTTACGCGATGCGGGTTTGTTCACATGCGCAGACGAAACTGGTTCCCGAATTACCAATTTAATTATTTAATTATAAATTACCCTCATGGGGGGCCTTAGGAGCCCATCCATAAGGAAGGCAGGCTGTTAAGTAGGGTTGTCCAAACCCGGGGACTGCCTGTACCTGCTTTAAAATCCTTTCCTCAAGGTCTCCATCTGTGGGAACCCAAGAGAACGCAGCGTTAGAATTAGAAATAACCCAAATCACCATTGTTCAAATAACATCTGCAGGAGGAAGAGGAGACCAAATCGCCATCCCTTCCATAGGTTTTCACTGACTTGTTTGGAAAAATAGAGAAAAGAGAAAAAATCGGTAATGCCATTTATACTTTCAAAAATGACAGGCATCGGCTTCATTAACAAACATTTCCTAAATAACTTGTATCACTCCATGCGCTTACCTAAGACTTTTGAATTAACACAAAAGTAGAGGTAAAAGATTACAATGCAAAGAGTTAAAGACAGAATCAGTAGTAAGATAATGGATGGAAGAGACTAATCTCTACATGGAATGGAAGAAAATCTATCATTTACGGTAGGTAGGGAAGTATTGTACCATTAGTGAAACAAAAAAGCAAATGTTTTCACGGTAGTTTTCAAACGTATTAAGGTTCAAGACACATTTATATTCTTAAAAATTATTGAGGACTCTAGTGAGATTTTATTTATGTTTATCTATACTTACTGTATTACACATTCAAACTAAGAGCTTTAAAATATTTATTAATTAATTTTTAAAATAGCAACAATAAACAAATAACACATTTTTATGAAAAAATAACTACTTTCCTAATGCCTCCCACCAAAATTTTCAGTGAAAAGAAAGGCATTGTTTCACATTTTTGCAAATCTCTTTAGTATCTTACCGACTAGAAGACAGCTGGGTTTTCGTATTTGTTGTAAGTTCAATCTGTTATGGTACTATATCCTATGTAGTTTCTGGAAAACTCCATTTTACATTCATGAGAGAATGAAAATGAAAGAAGCAAATAGTGACAGTATTATTATGAAAATAATTTTGACCTTATGGAACCCCTGAAAGGATCTTGGGGAGCTTAGGGTCCCTGGAAGAACTGTCACATTAAAGGGTACACAAGTTAGGGAAGCAGAGAGCACATCTGGCCATCGAACGTGGTCATGCCATGCAAGGTGGATGTTGAGGCACCCACAGTCCTTCTAGTCTTGGCCTTTTTGCATTTTTCTAACCTGGGCAGGCATGCCATTATATTCTTACATGGAAGTGACACTCCCTGTTAATTGACAAGTCACCAGCACCTGTTGGTCATATTCCTCCTGTTGCTATTTATTGCCACTGCACAGGCACCCTGTGCCCAAGGGTAGAGACTTTCCAGCTTCTGGAGCACAGAGGCTTGGGGGAGGGGGTGAGAGAGTCAGCAACCAGTGGGGAGGGGCACAGGGACCTGACCAACGCCCAGTCTTCAGAGCGTGACGAATTTTCGCATGACTTAGGGCCTAGCTGAACTTTGATCACTCAGTTGACCATGTTTTTTTATTTGGCTCACTAAGAGAGAGTCCAGCTTCTCCATCAGTTCAGGACAAGACCTCCGGCAGACCAGACATACAAAGTACAGTCATTTTAGATCCAGGGAGATTTCCTCCTCTTTGCAAGGCACTTCATCTATTGTTCCGTTTTTAATCCAGGTTGGACAAAAGGGACATTATACCATTTGTATTCCATATTTTTATTACAAAAAAGATATATATATATTTTTTACAGTTTTTAGGGTTTCTTTTGGTAGAGACAGGGTTTTGTTATGTTTCCCAGTCTGGTCTCGAACTCCGGGGCTTAAGCCATCCTTGCCCCTTGTCCTCCCAAAGTGCAGGGATTATAGGTATGAGCCATCGAGCCTAGCCAAGAGAGACATTTTCTAATTCCAAAATTGCAAAAGTAAACAAAACACAACAATAAAAACCACATTTGGAAGGAAACACACCAAGTTAAGGATAGCAGTGACTTCAAAAGAGGAAGTCACATTGGTATTGAAGAGGATACAAAGGGTTCGTTTTTTTTTTTTTTTAACAGAAATTGACTTTTATTTGTTGTGCTAAAGTCTGTTTAACTTTTGATACAAAGTAACATTTTAGCACAGAGAATCCCAGTCTGTCAGCTCAGTACCTGTCTGTGCACACTGTACCCTCACAGGCCCACTCTGCCTGCAACTCAGAAAAATAGCCCCTGGCTCCGGAGGGTGTGGCACTTAATACCTCAAGAATAGTCTACAGTTTTTCTTAGTTGTCTGATCTAGAAAACTTGTATCTATAAAACAAAGGATAGCATTGAGGACTGAAACTTGTCTATTTTTTGAACAACTGTGCAAGAAAATATATCCCCTTCTTAATGTCAGTAATGGCTGAACTACAATCTAGTGTCTAGGATTACAAAGAATACAATGAAATCAGAAATTTCTTGCTAGTAAAATGAAATGTTAGGAACAGTATTAAAATATAGACCCTACCCCAATGACAGACAGAGCCCAGTACAGTACCTAGTATTAACAGGATGCACAGTTTAAGGAGAAACCTCAAATCTTCAGCCAGGCATATCCAAGAATCAGAGTGAAGAAAAAAAAAAAAAAAAAAGCCCCCAAACAAAGACACCTTCATGGACTAAGGTCCATGCCTTGAGTGCTGTAACCAAAATTAAGAGATCCCAGTTTTTATTTTTAGATTTTTGATAGTGACAACACTAACCATTATGCCTCCCCTAAAAGTTCTCAATTCAAAGTCTGAAACATGAATGTTTTTGTATCAAAAAGAACTGATGTACCTGTCACTCTCTGTAAAGTTTAAGAATTATGGCTGGGTGTGGTGGCTCACACCTGTAATCCTAGCACTCTGGGAGGCCGAGGCAGGTGGATCGCTCAAGGTCAGGAGTTTGAAACCAGCTGAGCAAGAGCAAGACCCTGTCTCTACTAAAAATAGAAAGAAATTTATTGGACAACTAAAAATATATACAAAATATTAGCTGGGCATGGTGGCACATGTCTGTAGTCCCAGCTACTCAGGAGGCTGAGGCAGGAGGATTGCTTGAGCCCAGGAGTTTGAGGTTGCTGTGAGCTAGGCTGACGCCACGGCAATCTAGCCCAGGCAACAGAGTGAGACTTTGTCTCAAAAAAAAAAAAAAAAAAGGAATTATCCTGCAAACATTGTGTGGATAAAGGCTGTCAGGGCTAACAGAACCTAAGGAGGACCCAGTGGCATGCATCAGCCCTGGCTTAACACCCTGCCCAGAAACCAGCTGTGTCCTTGTGAACCCACAAGGCTCTGAAGGACCAGACATAATGCTTAAGTAGTACACGCAGATGGAGAAGGAAGGAAAGGCGGTGGAAGGCAGGAGAGCATGGCTGAGAGCCCAGGTTGTAAGAACGCCAAAGCAGCCCTCCCGAGGAAAACACCACTGCTGGTGAGTCGGCCCCACAAAGGCACTGGTTCTGCCACCAACGGCGGTCTGAACACCTGCAGTCACGCTCTCCTTCCAGGAGAGGTGCCACCGAGAAACAGGACGTTTGTCAAAGCTCTGGTCCCACTCACAAGAACCTCCCAAAGCAGCCCCCAATGAGGTTCCAGGGTCATACAAAAGGGATTTTAACGTCAACATTTTTTTCTTTTATTAAAAACACTTTAAGCGAACGTAACTGAATGTTAATATGTGTTAATTCTGAATGGTAGGTATGTTAGTGTGTCAGGGCAAATAAAAATTTTAAATAAGAAACTTAGGTCTTCTTGTTAAACATGAGGGAAGAGCCAGGCGCAGAGTCATGGGCTGTTGGGATAGCTTAGAAATGTTGGGGTGGCCTAGGGATATTGCTGGCGTAGGAATCTCCTCGGACATGACAGTCTGCATGAGTGTGGCCGTTTTCATGACAGTGAGGACATTCCAAGGGCAGGAGGAACTGAAAACTGTTTCTCTCCTGGGTTGGAAAACTGCTACAGGACTGCAATTAGGAATGTCCAACCTGCTGGAAAACTGGCCTAGCTGCAGTCCCAAATTTACGGCCTTGTTTAGTTTTAGGCTAGAAATAGCTTTGCTGAGGTTAATGTATACCTGGATATCTTAATCTTTATAAGTGATTCTTAAAGCTTGCCTGTATGACGTATACCCAGTTATTGTCATCTCTATGGAAATCTTTAGAACTTGTTTCCTGTGGGATATCTTTAGAACATGTAATCTCTATGGAAATCTTTAGAAGTTGCTTGCCTGTGGGATGTCTTTAGGACATGTTTGCTTGTATATGATTTATGATGATCTTTTGTTCTTGGGATGAATAAATACGAGTGAGGAATTACTCTTGGGACTGTTGGTATGGAAAGCCTTGAGTCCCCTGACCCCACTCTTTCTCCTCTATTGTTCCCTTTCTTATTCCTGCGCCACGCCCTGTTTTCAGCCCTCTCGGCAATGGGCCTGTCATCCTAGCTACTTGGGAGGCTGCGCCCAGGAGTTCCAGGCTACAGTGCAGTATGATCTTGCCTGTGAATAGCCACTGCACTCCAGCCTGGGTGACACAGCAGATCCGAGCTCTAAACAAGCAAACAAAAACAAAAATAAAAAATGAGAAAAGAGGCCAGGCATGGTGGCTCACACTTGTAATCCTAGCACTCTGGGAGGCTGAGGCAGGAGGATCACTGGAACACAGGAGTTTGAGGTTGCTGTGACCTAAAAGGACACCACTGCACTCCAGCAGGGGTGACAGAGTGAGACTCTATCTCAAAACAAAACAAAACAAAAAAACAGAGAGAGAAGAGACTATTTTTTCTTAAAGCATTTTCTTCGGAAAATTTGTCATTGTAAATTCTTTCTCTGCCTCTTTGAGATATATGCAAATCTTTTTAAAAGCCTCTTGCCAGTTTTATAACCCAGGAATGTCTTTCTCAAGGATCTGAGATCTCTTTGAAATATAAACAAAGATGATAGTGCCTCTGTCTCCCAGTTCCTGTGGGAGGTAGGAGCCTAGCTTTGGTGGGCCCGTTGGTCCAAACGGCAGAATCCCCTCCTCTCATAAAGATATGAGAAGTTTATTTTTTCTTTGTGTAATACCAATTAACACAGATGGTCACCCTCAATTACTAGGTACACTCAGGATGAACTACGTACGAGTGACAAATAGCACTGGCAAGTCCTCTTACTTGAGGACTAGTTGTTGTTTATCTTGAGAACATGGATGTTAAGGGATGTGTCTGCTTACCTATTAAAAGGGAGAGATTCTTTCTGTTTTGCAGTCTCTTAGAGGATTGCCTGTGATGCACATCACATTCTGAATAGTGCTTATTCAATAATAAAACTGTTTTCTCTTTCTACTATCTTTGTGGAGAGATTTACTAGGTTAGAAGAAGATTTTGTTTTTAATTCTGTTTCCCCAAGTGTTGTTTGGTATACTATTCTCTGTGCTTTTTTTGTATTTGTTCAAATTACAAAGAAAAAGATATATTCAAGGACAAGTTATAGAAAAATGTTGTCTACTTTCCTATAGTGCTATTTCCTAAAAGTAAACTTCATTTTTTTTCAGCAACTAAGCCTCTTTCTCCATAGCTCTAATTTATTAAAGGACTTTTTTGCATTTAGATGTCTGGGAAACGGTTTACATGAAGACCTTAGTATTAAATGTGTTTTAAAAAATTGAGAGACTTGGCTGGGCACAGCATCTCACGCCTGTAATCCTAGCACTCTAGGAGGCCGAGGCGGGAGGATCATTTGAGCTCAGCAGTTTGAGACCAGCCTGAGCAAGAGCAAGACCCTGTCTCTACTAAACAAACAAACAAAAAAAAAAAAATAGAAACAGCCGGGCGCTGTGGCTCACGCCTGTAAGAAAAAAAATAGAAACAAATTAATTGGCAGACTAAAAATATATAGAAAAAATTAGCTGGGCATGGTGGTGCATGCCTGTAGTTCCAGCTACTCGGGAGGCTGAGGCAGGAGGATCGCTTGAGCCCAGGAGTGTGAGGTTGCTGTGAGCTAGGTTGACGCCACGGCACTCTAACCCAGGTAACAGAGTGAGACTCTGTCTCAAAAAAAAAAAAAAAAATTTAAGAGATTTAAGAAGTATAGTTTTACATGTAAAACAGTATAATGGAGTTCAGAGAGGATTTCTTTTTATTTAATTTAATTTAATTAATTAATTTTTTTTGAGACAGAGTCTCAGAGTACAGCCTGACTGTACTTTTCTTGGAATTAAACTTAAATAGTTAAGGATTAATATTTTTATTGGATTACACACTGACCCACTGAAAAAAATAAAATGACTAAGTCATGAAACTAACAAAAGTAGTCCTCCTTTTCATTATTGTATACAAAAGAGTTAGTTGTAGTTTTTTTAGCCTGTGCGTGTATGTGTGTGTGTGTGTGTGTGTGTGTGTGTGTATAGACACACTTCCCACTTCTGAGACATAACGAAGATTCTGTTAGGTTGGTGTTCTTTCTTGCTGCTGTGAGTCTAATAAACACAGCTTTCCTTGATCAACAGGTTTTTTTTCTGGTAGTTGTTTTTTGGATTTGACAGTTGGCACCAATAGTGTCACTTTCAAACTTCCTAACAATTATCTAAATTATGAAAAACCTTTTATAAGCAGCTTTATTGAGGTATAATTCACAATCATCCAATTCACCCATTTAAAGTATACAATTCAATGGTTCTTAGGATGTCCACAGTGTTGTGCATCCATCATCACAGTCAATATTTGAATAATCATCTCCAAAAGAAACCATGTATGCTTTGGCTGTCACCCCTCAATCACTCCACCAACCCCCTTCCCCAATAAACCCTAGGAAATCGCTAATCTACTTTCTGTGTCTATGGACTGGCCTATTCTGTTTTTTGGGTTTTTTTTGAGACAGAGTCTCACTCTATTGCCTGGGCTAGAGTGCCGTGGCATCAGCCTCACTCACAACAACCTCAAACTCCTGGGCTCAAGCAATCCTTCTGCCTCGGCCTCCCAAGTAGCTGGGACTACAGGCATGTGTCATCATGCCCGGCTAATTTTTTTTTTCTATATATTTTTAGTTGGCCAATTAATTTCTTTCTATTTTTAGTAGAGATGAGGTCTTGCTCTAGCTCAGGCTGGTTTCGACCTCCTGACCTTGAGTGATCCGCCCACCTCGGTCTCCCAGAGTGCTAGGATTACAGGTGTGAGCCACCGTGCCCGGCCTGGCCTATTCTGTACATTTCACATAAATGGTACTTTGTGACCCCTTCCTTCCTTCCTTCCTTCCTTCTTTCCTTCCTTCCCTCCCTCCCTCCCTCCCTCCCTCCCTCCCTCCTTCCTTCCTTCCTTCCTTCCTTCCTTCCTCTCTCCCTCCCTCTTTCTTTCCTTCCTTCCTTCCTTGCCTATTCTGTACATTTCACATAAATGGTACTTTGTGACTGCTTCCTTCCTTCCTTCCTTTCTTTTTTCTTTCTTCTTTTTCCTTTTGAGCCAGTCTTGCTCTGTCTCCCTGCCTAGAGCGCAGTGGCCTCACCATAGCTCACTGCAAACTCTTATCAGTCTTTTCAGTCTTGGAAGACACAGAGAAGAATCTACATAACAAATCTCACTAAACCAACCGTGATCTACCATTAGTTTTCTTTTTTTCCTCAGTAGTAAAACATTTACTAGAGAGCAAGCAGAAAGGAATGCACATCTTAAAGAAACCTTCACAAAGTCACAAAATTTAAAGTTTGTGTATTTCTTTCCCTTTTATAAAAAAGATAGAACAAAAATCAGAATCATTTCAGCAAAAGACTTTTCTACCATTGGGACAAGTTTTAAAAAAGTACAATGAAATGGAAGAAGATATTTTTAAAAAGCTGTTGAATTTTTTTTTTTTAATTTTAAATTTAGCAACACCTCAGATCAGGAGAAACCCTGGAATCATATCCTTTCAATCACAGTGGCTCTGGAAATCTTCAAAGCCTGAGTCTGGAAGGCTGCTGCTTCCTCTACATGTGTCAGGGCAGGATACAAACCTGGCTGGGCAACCTGAGCATCGACTCTCATTTAGAATCAGAAGTCTCCCTTCCCTGGCAAAATGTCCAGAACCGCCAAATTGCTTCCCAGCAGTTCAGTGGGGTTTGCAGAGGCCAACTCCTAAAAAGGGGACTACCTGGGCCACACAGCGAAGAAAAGGAATTCAATTTATAGATGTTTATAAGGTGATATCTTAGTAAAAAATATAAGCTACATATAATATAAACATAGAGTAAATTTTGTGCCCTACGAGGCCCTTTTTCCCAAGGTGTCAACTTACCCTCATGACAACTCACCTAGAGTCAAAAGAAGGTTCCCAGCTCTCACTGCTTCCAGGGACCAAAGCAGCTTCCCAAGAAGAAGGACCAATATCTCCTAGCTCCAGCTCTCCACTGTGAACTAAAAAAAAATTTTTAAGGCTCACCCACCACCAGCTGATTGAATGGACCCCCTCTTGGCCAAGAGGATATCCCAAAACTAAATTGTCTGCCGGGAGGAGGGAGGTCAGACATGCCTCATCATGCCCCCCTCCCTTCTTGGAGACATCCTTTGTAA
Source organism: Lepilemur ruficaudatus (assembly GCA_963574885.1). Taxonomy (NCBI): domain Eukaryota; kingdom Metazoa; phylum Chordata; class Mammalia; order Primates; family Lepilemuridae; genus Lepilemur; species Lepilemur ruficaudatus. The sequence goes on from CAUYRT010031526.1 coordinate 16,570, forward strand.
CCCATTAATGGGCCTAAGGGTACACTAGACAAACCTGCAGGTCCTCAATTTACACAGCAAATATATGTCTTGTTGCTTGTCTCTGATAAACAGCTCTTTATGTTAAAACAGTCTTTTCTGTTAACACAAGGAAGGTCAGGCTCCCACAGTTTGCTGCCCTTTGAAGCCTAAAACCTATTATTATTTGATGAAAAGTCTCACTCTGTTGCCCCGGCTAGAGTGCAGTGGCATCATCTTAACTCACTGTAACCTCAAACTCCTGGTCTCAAGCGATCCTCCTGCCGCACCCTCCTGAGTAGCTGGGACTACGGGCCCTCGACACTGCACCGGGCTGAATTTTTTTTTTTTTTTGAGACAGAGTCTCACTCTGTTGCCAGGGCTAGAGTGCCGTGGCATCAGCTTAGCTCATAGCAACCTCACACTCCTGGGCTCAAGTGATCCTTCTGACTCCGCCTCCTGAGTAGCTGGGACTACAGGCATGCACCACTGTGCCTGGCTAATTTTTTCTATATATTTTTAGTTGTCCAATTAATTTCTTTCTATTTTTAGTAGAGACGGGGTCTCGCTCTTGTTCAGGCTGGTCTCAAACTCCTGACCTTGAGCGATCCTCCCACCTCGGCCTCCCAGAGTGCTAGGATTATAGGAGTGAGCCAATTTTCTATTTTTTTTTTTCTGTAGAGATGTGCTCTCACTCTTGCTCAGGCTGGTCTCAAACTCCTGGCCTCAAGCGATCCTCCTGCCTAGGCCTTCCAGAGTGCTAGGATTACTAATGTGAGCCACCACTCTCAGACCTAAAACCTTCACCTTTGTCACTTTTTTACAGATTTATTGTTCTTTCATTAAGAAAATAGTCCACTAAATAAGCTAAATAGTCCACATTCTGATCACTCCTTTTTTTTTTTTTTTTTTTTTGACAGATTCTCACTCTGTTGCCTGGGCTAGAGTGAGTGCTGTGGCGTCAGCCTAGCTCACAGCAACCTCAAACTCCTGGGCTCAAGCAATCCTTCTGCCTCAGCCTCCCAAGTAGCTGGGACTACAGGCAGGTGCCATCGTGCCCGGTTAATTTTTTCTATATATTTTTAGTTGGCCAATTAATTTCTTTCTATTTTTAGTAGAGACGGGGTCTTGCTCTTGCTCAGGCTGTTTTTGAACTCCTGAGCTCAAATGATCCTCCCACCTCGGCCTCCCAGAGTGCTAGGATTACAGGCACTTCTTTTGAGTTACTCACCACTGAGTTTTTCCAACTTGTTTGCAAGCTATCTGTTTACCTGTTTATTTGGTTTTTGTCAGTCTAATTTGTAGGATCCCAGCCAGATAACCTAGGCAGGTAGAGGAAGAAAGTTTTTTTTCTTCCTCCTCTACAATAGAATGACATATGTATAAGTATCTCATTTCTTTTTTTCCTTCCGAAAATTTTATTGGGGGAAAACTACAAAACATTTACAGTACAATGTTTACAGTGACAATTTGTAGTGAGCTGATTTCCCAAAATATATTACCACTGAAGTAGACTTATCTTGTTACATTCAAAAACCTACTCTGTCAAAGTAGTCCAGAGAGTACATACATAGTGCTCCAACTGTATCTACGTACAACCAACACTCCAGTACCTCATTTCTTTTGGCCTCCTGAAGGTTCACTGAAAAATCAGCTTGCAAAAGGCTGATTAATTGGAAAAAAGACATACAAATTTATTTAATGTGTAAAGTGTATACACGAGAGCCTTCAGAGTGAAGACCCAAAGATAGGAGGAAGTTGTCCATTTTTATGCTTAGGTAAAGTATGGACAACTGTGTAGAAATACAACTCAACAAAGGGCATGATCTAATGCTAATACACTGACTGGGGAAACCCAGCAAGGCCTGTCAGTCTGGATTCTTCGTGGCCTCTGTGAGCAGAATTCCTTCCTTCTGGGTGTGGGGCAGAGGCCTCTCTGGAATGGGGGTCTTACGGCCTACAGTCAGACAAGGAAGGTCAGATAATTTCACTGTGGCTATTTTTTACATAGAAAAGCAGAGGGAAAGTTAGAGTAACATTTTTCAGTCTTAATGCTGGCTTTGGGGGAAAAAGAGTTCTGGTTTCTATGACTTGCCTTGGGGAAGAGGGATTCTACTTTGTGTGATTAGCCTGGGGGAGAACAGGATTGAGAGACAGGAGGGAAGAAGAAGGTCAGTGAAAAACCTTTGCTTCTGACGCCTTCGTTTGGGGGCATTGTTTTGAGCCCCGACACAGGAGACTTTTCAGGATGCAAGCATATGGAATTAGAACCTTCTTATCTGTCTTTAGTTTCCTTCATCTGGGTGTGATAGCTGAAGAGTAAAAAGGTAACAAGGTTTAGGAGACATCTGTCTTTACTCATAATTCAAACATACACAAAGGAGCAGTGTGGGGCAGTGTCAGTCTCATCACCTGTGTTCATAATCTGGCTGCCACTTGCCACTGTGTCTTTGGACAAATTATACAACCCTTCTTGGTCTTAGTGTCTTCAGCCAAAAGAGAGGAGTATAATACAGGCTTGCTGGGAGAATTGTATTATACCGTGCAGTGCTTCACAAAATGTGGGTGTAAGTAAAGGAAAAAGCTAAAAATCACGAGAAAATATTGTTGGGGCTGAAAACCGAGACCCCAAGATACAGTGCATTGAACTGAAGAATCCACAAGGTCTCTCTGACATCACCCCCCAGAAAAAGCACAGGCCTTTATCTGCCTAAGATCGAGACCCACCAAGGAGAACAACCGTTTTTTTCTTCCCCTCCCTGCAACACCAAGAATGTAACCATGTTACTGAAAGTTCTGCACCCGCGGCCGAATGAAGAATGAGGGCAAGGAAAGAGGAGTTTATTAATTTGCTGGCAAATGAGGAGTATGGCAGACTCGCTAAAGCAGAATTAGAGTTTAAGGGGTAGTGGTGGTTTCAGCTTGAGGGTATCGGTGTTTAACTATAACTGGGGTTATAGTTATGACCCTATCTCCAGTGAAGACACTCTCATGATCTCTGCCCAGTATGGTGCAAAGAATGAAGAACACTCCCTTGTCCTTCTGATTACTGGCCTTGGGCAGGGATGCAGGTTTTCATTCCCAAGAGTGTGGAGGGATGGGGTTAAAGAGACAGCTCATAAAACATTTTACACTTTTTTAGGGTGTTCCCTGTGTTACAACTACACCTGGAATGACCCTTTCACTGTGGAAGGGAACTATTTACAAGCCAATCTCTGTTCCTGGATCCATTCCTTCTCCCTAGCAGAATTTCTCTTCTCCACGCTCCTGTAACCTGTTTTGCCAGGATGCTGTATAAGCTTCTGAACCCTACTGGCGAGTGGGTAACCACTCAGTTATTTTCCCATATACATGTCAAATAAATTTCTATGTTTTTTCTCAATCCGCCTTTTGTGAGTTGATTTTGCAGTGAACTTTCAGAAGTCAGAGGGAGAGCTCCCCTTGGCCCCACAGTATCTTTCACTTCTCTTGAATTTCATGCAATTAAATCACCTGCCTAAATTTTTAAAAGAACATTTGCTTTAGTGGTTATTAATCTGAATAACCTTATTACTCACTCCACCCTCCTGAGGCTTCTTAACCCAGAATTCAGCCCCACTGCCCAGGCTTCATGCCAGGCTCAAGGACAAGAAGTCATTTAGATTCTTTTTTCTATCTTCTGCCTCTTTAAACATAGACAAAATTGTCCTTGGCCCCAGAAGTAAACAAAATCAAACTATAAAGTGACTACCAATCTGCAGCCAGAGCGTTCCCCTGACTCAGCAGAAAATTGAAGGAAGGGAACATAGATGTGGATGCGGAATGTAAGCAGCCAAATATTTTTCATTTTCTAGAAGTGGGAAATCATCCAAATGGTGAAAACGTGCAGTTGAGCGTTTTGATTTTCATTGCCATTGCTGATTTTGTGGAACGAGGAACAAGCTAAGACTGATATTGTGAAACTGCAACAGCCAAAACTCCTGGTTTTCTGTGGCCCAAGTCACCTGCTCCATCTTTTGTCCTCCCTCTTCCAGCATTCCCAGAGAAGTAGCTTCTCCTTTGGGCCATACTTCCGGGAGAGGGAATGTGCTCACCTCTTGACAGATGGGGTGTTCCTAATGGGATGCAGCCCAAGCAAAACATTTATTTGTTCCAGTTTTATCTTACACTCCTACTTGTTTCCATTTTAAGTGTTATTTACCTTCAGGAAAATTTTTCCCCAACTTTAAGGTATAATTCTCAAACTGTGCATCATCATGATTTGGTATAGCTGTGAAATGATTACCACAATCAAGCTAATTCACATATCTATCACCTCACAGAGCTACCTTTTGTGTGTGTGTGTAGTAAGAACACACAAGATCACTATCTTAGCAAATTTCAAATATACAGTATTATTAACTATACTTACCAACGTGGCTCACGCCTGTAATCCTTGCACTCCGGGAGGCCAAGGCGGAGGATTGCTTGAGGTCAGGAGTTCAAGACTAGCCTAAGCAACATAGTGAAAACTGTCTCTACTAAAAATAGAAAAATTAGCTGGGTGTAGTGGCACATGCCCGTAGTCCCAGCTACTTGGGAGGCTGAGGCAGGAGGACTGCTTGGGCCCAAGAGTTTGAGGTTGTTGTGAGCTATGATCATACCACTGCTCTCATGCCTGTGCAACAAAGTCAGACCTTGTCTCCAAAAAAAAGTTAACAGCTTAGAAAGTAAAAGTTATTGTGAGCTAAATTTATTATTCAAGTTCAATAAATTTAGTGTAGTCTAAAGATAGTGTTTATAAAGCCTATAGTAAGGTAATGTCCTGGGCCTTCACATTCACTCACCCACAATGCCCAGTCCTCCAAACTCCACTCATGGTAAGTGGCCTATACAGGTGTACTGTTTTATCATTTATACTGTATTTTTACAGTACCTTTTCTGTGTTTTGGTACCCAAATACCACTGAGTATTCAGCACAGTAACATGCTGTACAGGGTTGTGGCCTAGAAGCATTAGGCCACACAATATAGCCTAGGTGCATAGCAGGCTATACAGGTTGAGTATCCCTTATCAGAAATGCTCGGGGCCAGAAATATTTCACATTTTCAGGTTTTTTTCTTTTCTTTCAGATTTTGGAATATCTGCATTATAGTTACCAATTGAGCACCCCTAATCCAAAGGTCCAAAGTCCAAAGTCAAATATTCTCTTGAAGAGAAGCTCAAATAAAAATTTTCACTTGGTAACACCAGTAGTTAGTCTTGAGCTCTTTCATCTAGATGTGGATAGGCAAGAGTGTCATGTCAGTGTTCAAAGAGTTTCAGATTGTGGGACATTTTGTATTTTCAGATTTGGGATGCTCAACCTGTACCATCTAGGTTGGTTTAAGTACACTCTTAGACATTCTTGCAAAGATGAAATCACCTAGGAACACATTTCATTCCCTGTCATAAAGCAACACACAACTGTTTGATACAATACGAAAAGCTGAAACCACAAGGAACTGCATTGTTCTATTAAAATTCATTGATCTACTTTGCACTTTGAATGTAATGAATGCACTTTTTATCTTGCCTTCCCTGCTTTCTTGCAATTTCCTAAACCTAGGAAAAAGCCTGCCTTCTCATCTGAATGCAATCTAAAAATATCTTCTGTGACATCCAACAAACTGACATTTCAACTTACAAAAACACCTTTCCAAAAACACGTCCTATTGCAAGGATAGAAAACCAAAAAGAAATCAAGCCATGAAGATTTCAAATGAGTTTTTTAAAAAATAAATGTTTATTTCAAGTATGAAAAGTAATGTTAATACATTATCCAAAAATTGTATTCAGTTTAACAAGTATAAAACATGACTTCTGAAAAAAAGTTTACAATTAGGTATAAAGTACTTAAGAATATAATCTGACATTCACAGTAGGCATTTCTGAAAAATAAGTTTTGCTAATGTAGCTTAAAAACAAAAATATATGTACAGTCCCAGTTTAATAAACAAGTCCCTAACTGAGGAACAATCCTCCCTCAATGTGGACAGTCAGCATTTTAACATTAGGTCTGTATAAAGTATTCCTCTTAAAATAATGGTAAACTTGGTTCAATAATGTAGTTCAAATACCTTATGGCTTCCCTGCTAAAATACCATCTGTTTCTTATGTCTGCTTACCCACAAAGTTCTCAAGCCATTTTAAACAAACAATTTCAATGGAATACATAACCTAAGCGGGACCAAACTCTCTCTGACAGAGAAACCTTTATCGTGGCAGCTCTGAGTTATTTCCAGCAAAGTATTCTGAACAGAAAATGACAGAAATGTGGCAACTACAGAACCACGTCTTGTAATTACTTTATAGGACTGCTACCAAGGCTTCTGCTTCTCTTCAGGTATATCTGTTTGTAGATGTGAAACGCTGCTTTTGAATCTTTTACTGGGTTTTGTAGCATTTCCAATCCATCTACACTGAAGCTTCTCTCGGAAGATCTTGAATTAACATTGTTATCTAAGGGAAACAAAAATTTTATTACTCTCAGTGTTGAGTGTGACCAATATATCATCAATGAACATTCAGAAGGAAAATGTGCATTCATCTGTGGGATAAAATTTAGGGCAATGGCCAGGCACGGTGGCTCATGCCTATAATCCTAGCACTGTGGAAGGCCAAATGGGAGGATCACTTGAGGACAGGAGTTGGAGAACAGCCTGAGCAAGAGCAAGACCCCATCTCTACAAAAAACAGAAAAATTAGCCAGGCGTGATGGTGTGCACCTGTAGTCCCAGCTACTCGGGAAGTTGACACAGGGGTATTGCCTGAGCCCAGGAGTTTGATCTTATAGTGAGCTATGATGATGCCACTACATTCTAGCCTGGCCAACAGAGACCATGTCTCATAAAAAAAAAAAAAAAAAAAAAAAAAATTGGGCAAGTAGTTAAGCAAAAGTCTGACAAATGACAGCTCTTTACCCATAGAATGAAGCTATATACACATGGCATCCTGCCTTTCCTTTGGAGACTATTTTCTACTCTCACCTGCATTATCACTGCCCAGGGCTGCTCTGCTCTACCTTTGCCCTTGCTTAATAAAAGCTATCATCTGCACATAATGAAGGTGACCTTTTTAACAGCTATCTAAATTAGCAATACAAAAAATAAAAAAATAAAAAAATAAATTAGCAATACAATAAGTACAAATAGCTGCCAGTCCCAAAAAGTGAATGATAAGGATAGTTTTAATATTCTGACCTTGTCATGCATGAGTTATTCTAAAACATGAAAACATGATCGTACTTTTCTGTTTCTTCAAACCATGTCAGTGTTGCACTAGCCCCAGTATCTTTTTTGGATAGACCTAGCTTTTCCCACTTCTGTGCAGTTTCTAGATGTGCCTCAACCTCAGTGCTCTTTCCCTATTCAGAATACCTACACAGATGTTCCTCAACTTGCAACAGGGTTATGTCCTGATAAATCCATCATAAACTGAAGATATCCAAGTTGAAAATGCATTGAAGACACCTAACCTGCTGAATATAACGTAGCCAGCCTACCTTAAACATGCTCACAACTTACACTAGCGTATAGTTGGACAAAATCATTTTTTCATGAAGTGTCGAATACCTCATGTAACTTATTGTACACCGTACCGAAAGTGAAACAGAACAGTTGTATAGGTTACTCGAACTACGGTTTCTACAAAATGTGCTCTCACTTTCACACTTCTGTAAAGTCAAGGACCATCTGTACCTTTTATTCCTAATGTAGTCATCTCTTTCTGGATAATATAGTCTGTTTTTCATCTTCCGGAGTGGGTCAAGTATTCTGTCTTAATTCTTTATGTCTGTTCCAAATTCCTCTAGTAATGCTGATGCCCAAGGTGGGTCTCTAAGTTGCTTTCCAAGGGATTCTTGCTGTTTTCTCGTCTCTTTACGCTGATGATTTTACAGACTCCGTGTACGCTCCAACCTTTGCTACCAAATTTAGATATACACTCATCTTAAGTGTTTCCTTATAGCTGTTTGGGAGCTCATGACATTCGTCTTCATCTCACGTTACAGCTGGTTCATTCTTCTCCAGTCTCTTCACCTTAGGTGTATGTTTCAATCTTGTCCAGAGCTCTGTTCTCTACAGCTAGTTCTATTTGCCCCAACAGGCCTTTGAATACCCATGTAGCACCCACCTGATTTTTCTTTCCACCTATTTGAGTCTCATCATACTTTGACAGAGTTCTGTAACTTATTCTTGGTTTGTCCTACCTTGCTTAAGACCTTACTGTATTTGTGTCCTGGCTTGCATTTTTTCATCATGATTCTGAGTATTTCAGGCCCATGTTCACTATGTGTTGCTGTGGCTGTCTTTATGCCTGTCATTTGGCTCGTGCTTCTCGAGCCTTTGGTAATCTGTGTATCTGCCTTTGGAATATTTTCAGCCTGTCTCCAAACATGCCTCTAACTCTCTCTGTGAGATAATGTGTACATCTCTCCTGTTTCCAAGGAACTTTTTTGCCCCCATCACTGTGCCTGTTTCCATCATTCTTGTTTTTGGCTTTCTGTATTCCAACCTGAGGAGTATTATTTTTTCACTTTCAGACCTCTCACTGCTCTCTCTTTTCATCCCCTCCCACCATAGGTTGTTTACCTGTTCTGATTAAGGGTACATTTCTTCTTTCTTTGATTCAACTTGGTTTTTTCCTGTATGCATGTTTCAATGTATACTTGACTCAATTTCTACATGCCTGCTTACGTATTATTTGTTTTATGCTTTCTTCACACATTTTGTCGAGTCTCTTCCTTTTTTAAAAAAACAAAGTACTTCATTCCACTGAAAGCTCTAGTTTTTCTGGTTGGCCCTCAGCCCAAAGCCCTTCCCAGCAAAAAAAATTCAGCTAGGATCAGCCTCTCGTTATCAGAATACAGTCAGCCTTATGTGATTGCAGGTTATAAAGGTTATAATGAGCCTTATGACCGGGAAACCTAAAATATTTGCTGTCTGGTCCTGTACAGGAAAAAAATGCAAACCCTTTATGTAACTGAGGATTAGTTGAGGATTGTGCTGAGGATTATTTTCTTGATAAAATAAAATTAATCTCAGCTTCTCAGTCCACAGCATGACAGAGAAAACAGGAGAATGTCCTCCTACCACTCATAAACATTGAATGAATGAAAAAAAGAACATGGATAAATCATACTTTGTAATAGTATCATAATCATAATCCAACTTACATATACCAGAAGAAGTAAAATTAAAACTTAAACAGTTGACTTTACCTATTTCTTCAGTGTCCTCCCGCATCCTTTTCTTCCCAGTTATGCATTTTAACCAGTCTTCTTTTGTGCTTTTTATTCCTGAAACTATTTAAATATTCATTTTCAGATGTCTACATATTGCTATTTATCTCTGTTAGTACTATAATAAAGTCATGTAAGCCTAAAATAAGTTTTGGAAGGTGCCAGATATATCCACATACAACATAACCCTAAGGCCTAGAAAAATGATTCGTCTTTAAGTTCATATTCACTATGTAATTATGCTCCCCCGAGCTGAACACCAGCACACCTGAAGATATCTAAAGGCACACAGATATAAAGTCACTTACACTCCGCATCCACTTCCAAATACTCCAATTATACCCACACCACATATTCTAAGGATCCAAATGAAAGGACCTATTGAAATCACCAGTTTTTTACAAAATGAATTTTGTACTCTATTTAATCATATAGCTCTATCACCTTCCAAGAAAATGTACCCTGTTTATGCTATAGCTTTATGCATCCCAACAAATATAGTTGGAAAAGCAAAGACTACGATTTCCATTTCCATCTGTTTTTCTCAGCACAATGCGCTATATATATTTCATATTAAGTATGAAATGTCCAATTTCCTTAAGTACTAAGTTTGACAACTGATCTCTCTGACAGTTCATTTTGACACATCTTGTTTTATTTTTATTGAGAAGGTACATCCTCATTCTTTCAAACACATGGTTTGGCTTGTGATTATCTTTCAAACTTTTTTTTAGAGCAATTTTTGTGAAACCATGGCTAAGTCAAAAATCCATGTTATTGTTAAATATGAATTCCATCATGGAATCATGCTATGCAGACAGCTCAAAATATCAACAAAGTGTTTGGGAAGGATGTGGCTAATGAACGCACAGTACGCCAGCAGCTTGAGAAGTTCCGTTTTGGTGATTTTAATCTTGAAAATGAGCCACGTGAACAACCTGAAACCAAAGTGGTTAATGATGAGCTGAAAGCTGTAGAGGAAGCGAATCCATCTCAACCTCTGTGTGAATTAGCAAGGTCTGACATTACTATTCCAATGATACTGGATCATTTGAAGCAAATTAGCAAAGAAGCTGGATAGATGAGTTCCACATATATTAAACAAGTGTCAGAAGAGAAATCGTCTCGAAGTTTGCCTTTCTTTGCTGTCACAACATAAAGGCGAACCATTTCTACGTTGTATTGTCACGTTGTGATGAAAAATGGATTCTTTTTGACAATCACAAGTGTTCAGCACAATGGTTAGATAAAGATGAACTGCTGAAATACAGTCCAAAACCTAATATTAACCAAAAAAAGCTAATGGTGTTTGTTTGATGGTCCAGCACTAGTATTACCCACTATAGCTTCATGAACCCTGGTTCACTGATTACAGTGGATGTCTATTCCAAACAACTGGACAAAATGATGAGGATGCTTGTGGTCAAGCAGCAAGACTGGTCAACGGAGATAGGCCAATCCTCTTGTAAGACAAAGCTCAACCACATGTTGCACAAATAATGCTGCTCAAACTGCAGAGGTTAGACTTGGAAACTCTGTCATCCACCGCATTTACCAGACTTTGCACCAAATGACTACTACTTACGTTTTTCAGGCTTTGGACCACTTCTTACTAGAAAAAATATTCAATTCTCAACAAGCTGTGGAAAACACCTTTGGCAATTTTATTGCCACTGGCTCTCCAGGCTTCTTAAACAAGCTACCATTAAGATGGCAAAACTGTATTGACAGTTTAGGCACATACTCTAATTGTACTGTTTCTTGTTTGAGATGTAATCAACTAAACTTTTGATTCAAAATTGGACATTTCATATTTAATGACCTAATAATATCCACAATCCCTAAACATTTCCTTACTATTACAAAGAACTAGTCATCTATTTTCTCCTTCATTCCTGTACTACATTAAGAGGTTTACCACTAGGACATGCCACCCTGGCTTTAGAGATATAATTTAACAATGGACAATACTGCTTTCATGGGCCTCCCATTTCATGAGTAGATATTTCCATTTTAACTAGTGATAACACAGTCATCAACTATTTCAAAGATGATACTAAATTGACCCATTTCCCATACGAACAAAAAGATTTCACTATCAATCATTACATATGCCCTAATTCTTAGAACAAAATTTCCAAATTCACAGGGCTTTAAAATTATAAATCCAAAGGAGAATTAACAAAACAAAGGTTCTTAGAATAATGCATACTTGACACTTTCAAACTTGTCACAAGGAACAGGGAATGTTTTTCACAATATAGCCTTCTTGCATACTGAAGTATTTGTAGTTGGCAAACTTTGCAGTTTTATATAGCTGTTGTCGTCACTAATATACGATTTATAATAAGATGGCAATAAATATAAAACTAAATATTGCCCAAGAAACACCGAGAAAAACAAATACCAGGCAATGGCGTGACAAATTAAAACCTTTCCCAGCTACACAGATAGCATGAGAGGCATCTGCCCAAATATCGATCTACAACTCTTTTACAATGTTGTAGACATCATCAAGAAAATCATACTGGACCTTGCACAGGTGCTTGCTCCTTCCTAGGACGAGGCTTTAGATCCTTTTTGTCTTCAACAGAGTTTGTATTCTTTAACAGTACATCTGGACACAATTTAAACTGCAGCATACCTGGCTTTTCTGTAGTATCTTTCACAGGTAAAATGGTCTTAGGTTTATTTTCCTGTGTCTTCTCTTTATTTTTATTAAGCTTCTTAGGTGAATTATCTAATTTGGTGAGACAAATGCTTTCACGTTCAGTGCACTTAAATGCAACTCTGTTCAAGTATGATTTCCTTTGTTCCTCTGATTGCGGAGGCATTTGGCCAAACTGAACTTCATTATTTATATTCATTAATTTTTTGCCTAATTTGGCCTTATCAATCCACATTTTGTCACGCTGCTTTCCATCAACTGCTCCTTTAACATTCCTTGAAACATTGCATGTTTTAGACTCTTCAGAATGGTGGACTTTGAGGTTTTTACCATGGCTTATAAAAACATTTAATGATTCTTTAGAGGTCTGTACACTGCTACCATGTCTCTCATTTGATTTTTCACAACTCCCAACTGGTACAAAAGGCTTACCAGATCTTGGGTGTTCAGAATTGCATGGTACATTTTTCACATGAGTTCTCTTTGACGCTTTATTACTCATCGTTTCTTTATGCTTCTGCCTTTGGAAACACTCGTTCGCAGTTAGAACTCTACTACGTTTAGATGAACTAGCCTTCGGGTCCGAGGACTCAGTATTTGACACAGTCTTTTCTTTAACACTGGCTCTTTCATTTGGGTTTGACAAAAAATCACAAAATTTGAATGTGCCTCCCACGGTTTTATTCTGCTCTTGTTTATCATGCTTCTTCTTCTTTACCTCCATGTCCAGTATGCTCCCTTGGTCTAACTTCCTTTTTTCCAAATGTTTTTGTTTGAAGCCACCTGCTTTGAATTTTGACTTTTTTTTTTCTGGTGATACTAAATGTACTGAAGAACTATTCTTCTTATACAGATCTTTATTTATCGATAAAACTGTCTTTGCTTTTAGTGGGCGTATGTTTTGTGTTACATGTTTCTTCTGCAGGCTTTCTTGAGAAGTTTGTTCACAAAATGCCCTTTTATTAATGGAGCGAAAGGTTACCTCATGAAATCTCAGGGCTTTTTTTTCATGATTTTGCAAGGAAACTAATTTATCACATTTAGAGGAAAATGGACCAGTTAATTCTTGTTCCGTCCTTAGGAGGCTATTATGCTTTGTTTTGGATGTATCTTTTATATTGTTGTTTTGTATCTCAGGAAAATGAGTTTTCTCATCCATAAGAGTCAGAGGAGCCTTTGGATTATTTGAAGGACTATTAAATTCAACAACAGGGACATCTCTAGCAGAGGTCCTCTCCCCTTGTTTACCACTGCTGGTCTTCAAAGGAGAACACTGTGCTTTCCCTTTCTCTTCTTTTGAAGTAGAGTTACTGACGGAATTACACTGACACTGGGGTACTCCTTCATAAACCATAGAAAGCCAACCCAATGCACAGCAACGGACATCATCTTTCTCTGAGTCCACTATTGGAGAATCACGATTTTCTCCTTTTGTAGGTGCTTGGGGGTCACTCTGGCCACCTACTTCTGCAGTAGGCTTTTCTTTTTGAGGTTCTGCCAATTTGTCTACATCACAGGGTTGATCATCCTGTTCAGGAAATAATTCTTTCATTTGCTCTGAGCTTAAAATTGTAATTTGTATTTGATCTGTTGAGACTTTGGAGTCACAACTGGAATTATCACCAGTTTGATCTTCTGCGATCTGGTCAGTCATCTGTTGGCCCACAGAACCTTCATGTCTGTTTATAGCTTCAATGCCATAGGGAAATTCTCTTAACAGTTCTGACAGCTGATCATGTAGATATAAGGCAGATGTCTTATCATTATCAATCTCATTTCTTACAGGATCTTGGGCAGTGTAAGTGCTGGATACATCAATTTCCTGAGGGTAAATATCCTGCTGACCAGCAGCTGATGAACACATAGTATCAGCTGTGCTTTCTTTCTCCATGGTATGCACCACGTTGCTTTCCTCTAGGGCACCTCTATTTGCTTCAGCATTATTAAAAGATGATGACTCTGGAGGTTGCTCTGACTTTGACAGATCAGTGGTTTTATGGGAAACATCTGTGCTCTGTACTAATTTATCTTTTTGAAAATCAAAGTCTTTATATTTAGTGATGTTATCTATTTGCTCTTTCTGTTCTCCATTACTAATCCCTTCCTGATTGGGTAGAAGTTTTTGTGGCTCAACCTTTTTCATAGGTAGAGAGTTGAATATCTTTGCTATTTGGGAATTATAAGATACATCACCTTCAACAAGAGAACAAATATTGTCAATCTGTAATATATCACTACTCACAATAGTATCTCCTGATTTACACAAAGTTTGTTTATCACTCACAAGAGAATAGATTTCTGATTCTGCTTTGTTATACTTTCCTTGATTGATGTTAGGTGTGCCTTCTGAAGTACCATTAGTTGACTCATTCTCCTTTTCCTTCTGAGTTAGGGGGAAAATCTTGGTTGATGTTGTAGTACTTGCTACTGGTCCATTAACATCAACTTCCAAAGCAGCACTTCCTGTCGTATTTTCTGCCAATTGATTTTGTAAGCTACAAACACTGCCTTCTTTAATAACTGGATATATTGTTTCAGGTAAAGCTTCAGGTGTTATTCCTTTGACAGACAATGTTTTAACATCTGAAAGAATTAAGGGTGATACTACAGCAATCTGAAGTTCTGTTCCTTTTGTTACAGTTGTACCTGAAGACTCATAATTCTGTACCACCATTGACAAAGCTGTTTCTTGTGAGGGATTAACTATTTTATTCTGAGAATTTCCCACAACTGAACAAAGACTCTTAACATAGACATCTGCGGGCTTTGAAATTCCAACTGCTGGTCTGTTTGTTCTTGACTCATTACACTGTTTTTCTTCTATAGTTTCTGAAGGCTTCTTTTTCCACAGAGAAAGACATGTTGCTAGCAATTCCATGGAATAATTACTGTCACTTTTAGCAGGCAATCCTTTTATTGAGGATTCATGCTTGATACAATTAGCATTGTCTGAAATCCTGGCACTTACATTAGAAGTACTTGATGTTTCTGTAGTTTTCAAGGTCAGTTGATTATCAGAGATTTGAGCATTCAGATTCATTTCACAACTGTCTACTTTAGATTCCTGACTAGTTTTACTAGCATCTTTTAATAATTTCTTCTCAATGTTATCTCCTTGTGTAAGCAAATTAAGAAGTAGCCTATTCTTATTTAGAAGTTTTGAAGCATATTCCTCAAAGGATGCAGACTGCGGAACCGATATTGTCTCACAAATTGCTGGCAGATTTAGTTCAACTTGGACAGAATTTTCTGATGAAAGCCGAGTGTTATTTGATGTTGCCTGGGTCATCTCAACTGTTGATGTCTTTGAAGACGTCGGAACTTTCCAATCATGACACTGACCTGGCATTGGCAACTTTTCCGAACAGGCAGAATTTAGTACAACAGAACTGACTTGGTTAAACTTTCTGCAATTTGTTTCTTGAATGTTGGAATTTAATGCACAGTGTATTTTACGTGTTTCGGTAGATTCTACTATTGTTGATGACTGTCCCTCTGCAATCTCTGGAGTTACTGGGGTTTTCTGTAGTCCAGACTGAATTTTAGCAGTTTGCTCTTTCAGGGATAATTCAGAATTTTGAGCTGGTTGACTATAAGAGGTATCGGTCATTTTAATACAACCTGCTGCCATCAAAAGATTTTTATTAATTTTAATTTTCCTCGCAAGTTCTGAAAACTTCATTTTCATTTCTACTAATGTTTTAATATCTCTCGCTAGCTTTTCTTTTGTGACATTTGTATCCAAAACTTGATTTGAAGTTGGATTACAAGAATCCATTCCTTTCTCTTGATTATTTTGAGCAAGAGTCTGAACAGCATCCACAGAAGATCTAATTGGTTCATTAAAAGGCTGTTTGACATTGGCATTTAGTTTCACATTACAGAAATTTCCAATTGTGCTAACATTTTCATTAGGGTTTTGCCACTGTTGTTGAAAGCCTCTATAAGAGTCCATCCTTATTTCAGATGCGTGCACTTTTTGACTCTGAGGAACTGCCACAGACACATGTTTAAGAACATGCTGAGCACTTTGCAAAGGCTGGCTTCCATATCTACAGTCATAAGGAGGAGGCGGAAGAGGGAGTCTTTTATCAAGTTGAGTAGCATATTGCTGAGAGGGTATAGCTGTAGTCTCTTTTGACTGTAAAGTCAGGGCAGAATTTGGAAGCTGACTATTTTTAACTTGTAATGACGTAGATGGCATAGGGTTTCGTTTCTGAATATTAGGATCTTGCAAAAGTTTTTGTGGTGCATAACAGTATTGCTTTGGAAGTGGTCTGTAATCTGGATAAGTCAGTCCATTAGATGCATACTGTTGTGCCCAGTCAACCTTTCGCTCTAAAAAAGAACGGTTAAGTCCCTGATTCCCTTGGTAAGTTATAGGAACTCTTAGAGAATTGGAAGGGATCATTTGCAGTTGCATAGAATAGGTATCTGATGTTACAAGTTGACTCTGTGGTGCATGTATATTGGGTATATTAGTTGCAAAATCAGCTTGATGAGATACAGTTGCCCCTGTATGAGAAAGCACAGGATTTCTCATTGTTGAGTTTAACCATACATTTTGTGTAACTCCTGAAGACATTTGTAAATTGTGACTTAGTTGTTTGGGTCCTTTAACATTTCCAAACGTTATTCTTTCTAATGAAGTTTGTGAGGCTACAACTGTCCCATTATTTATATTAGAAACAGGGATTGACTGAGGATAATTTTGGATATTCAGCAGTGGCTGTGGTACTAGATTTGAATTATTGGGATACATGCACGCTTCTTGGTTATTTCCAGAACAGCTGAAAGAGTTGTGAGATGTTGTGGTAAATTGGTTTATTGAAGACTGCTGCAAAAAAGATGATTGACTTTCAGGATACGGTGGTGGTAATGTAGCACTCTCTGGTTCTGTATTCCAATTCATTGTTGATTTGATACAGTAGCAGTGTATTAAAAGTCAGTTGTTCTGAATGTCAGAAATCTGTAAGAAATAAAGATATTTTATTAAAACACTGCTTTACCTAGATAAAATTTCTAAGAAAATTAGTAGCTTACTGTATCAATCATAATTACTGAAACTTCAGACTAGACAAGTCCCATCTTTAATTTAGGAAGAGGTATAACAAGGCAGAATGTAATAATATAAAGCAAATGTCAATGAAATTTCTGGAGTATTTAACAGAAACTCATTCTACACAATACAGCTAGCATTTTATTTGTTACATTTAATGCATGAACTGTCACACCAGAAAAAAATTGTCCTTGGGGCCACAGTGTTTTATTACGAAAATAGAATAAAAATTTCAAAAACAAAATGATCCTTTTTAATTTAATGAAAAATTTATTGTTTTTTACTATTTTCTGTGCATGAGTTATACGAAAATTGAAAAATAGTTCACATGGCTCCCAAGGTAAAGAGACATGTGAGTTACATGTGCTTCACAAGGCCCTGGGCTCAAAACTAGCTTGAGTTAAATACAACTCACATGGTAGTTAATATGTTAAATGCCAATCAGTCTGGTCTTATTTTTTTTTTTTTTTGAGACAGAGTCACACTCTGTTGCCCAGGCTGTAGAGTGCCATGGCATCAGCCTAGCTCACAGCAACCTCAAACTCCTGGGCTCAAGCGATCCTTCTGTCTCAGCTCCCTGAGTAGCTGGGACTACAGGCATGCACCACCATGCCCGGCTAATTTTTTACATATATTTTTAGTTGGTCAATTAATTTCTATTTATAGTAGAGATGGGGTCTCGCTCTTGCCCCGGCTGGTCTCGAACTCTGGACCTTGAGCTTTCCAGCCACCTCGGACTCCCAGAGCGCTAGAATTACAGGCGTGAGCCACTGTGGCCGGCCTGGTCTTATTTTAATAAGCTCTTTATTCTAAATAATCCATGCTCACTATAATAAAAAAAAAAAAAAGCTCAAATATATAGTAAAAAATTCTTACTGTCCACCCCCAATGTAACTGCCCAGGGTATGCAATGTTACCTCATGGCCTAAGAAAATTTCTAGGCACAAACAGCAACAGAGTGAGGCTCTGTCTCAAAAATAAATAAATAAATAAATAAATAAATACATAAAACAAAACTCAAATCCTACCAAGCATATTGTCCACAATTTGCCTGTTTTCTATTTATTATACCTAGTATATCTTATTTCACTACATATATACCTACCATCTACCTCATTGCCTGAATAGCATTCCACTTTAGGATATACCACCTGCAGTATACTAAAATACATTTGGTATTTGTCCCTGATTCCTGGCACAAAGCTTAATATCACAAAAATCAAATACTTAGAAAATAAAGGATGTGTACAAGATCTCTGATTAAAATGAACAAAAACCTGAGCTCAGTTAACTGTATTTAAATGGCAAAATTTTTGCAAATTACTAAATTTTATTAATATCAGAAATGCAAATGAAAACCACGATAAAATAACATTACACTCCCACTAGAATGGCTAATTAAAACTGACAATTACAAATGTTGACACGAAAATGGAACAATTGGAACTCTCATACAATGGTGATAGGAACACAAAATGGTCTGTAAATTGGCACTTTGGAAAGATACAGGGCATCATCTACTAAAGGTTAATAAATTCAAGTTCTGAGCCCTAAAATTCTCATTCCAAGGTACATACCAAACAGAAATGCATGATTAATAACACTGCCAGCAGCATTATATGCAGTAAGCAAAAACTGGAAACATATTCATATAATGGAACACTAAAGTAATGAAAATGAACAAACTCAGCTATAACTAACAATATGGATGAATCTAACAAACATAATACTGAGTAAAAGAAGCTAGATATACAAGAATGATGATTCTGTTTACATACAGATTTCAATACAGAGAAAACCACCTATGGACTAGAATGGTACCTTTTAGAAGGTGTGAGGGAATAGTGGTTGGTAGTAAATGGCACAAAAGGGCTTTTGACAAGGACGGTGTTTACATAAAAGTGTGTTCCCTACATGATAACCCACTGAACTATATACACTTACCTTTTCTGTCCCTTCTTAGGCATGTTTTGCTTTCATAACGTTTTTGTTTTAAAAAACTCTCTTGTGGCCGGGTGTGGTGGCTCACGCCTGTAATCCTAGCACTCTTGGAGGCTGAGGCGGGCGGATTGCTCAAGGTCAGGAGTTCAAAACCAGCCTGAGCAAGAGTGAGACCCCATCTCTACTATAAATAGAAAGAAATTAATTGGCCAACTAAAAATATATATAGAAAAATTAGCCAGGCATGGTGACCTGTAGTCCCAGTTAGGATTGCCTGAGCCCAGGAGTTTGAGGTTGCTGTGAGCTAGGCTGACGCCACAGCACTCTAGCCTGGGCAACAGAGTGAGACTCTTGTTTCAAAAAAAAATAAAAAATAAAATAAAAAACTCTCTTGTAATAGCACATACACAATATTATACATTTATTGAAACCAACAGACCTGTATATTACCTGTCAACCCTGATGTAAGTTATAGACTTCAGTTAATAACAATCAATACTAGTTATTAATTATAACAGCTGTACCACCCTAATGTAAGATGCTAATAATATGGGAAACTTAGAGCTTCAGAGATAGGAAGGTCCCCTAAACCTCTTGCATGGAAATGCTCTGTACTATGTGCTCAATTTTCTATAAACCTAAAACTAATCTAAAAATAAACTGTCAATTAAAAAAAAAAATCAACCACCATATGCTAACGCTCATGTTACCACTCTTATCCCTTTTAGGACTATGTTCCTCACATTACAGTTTGACTAATCACAGGGTTGGAAACGGAATGAGTCATACTGCTCACTGGGGGGAAAAAAAAGACTGAACATGTCATGTACTTTTTGGGGTTAAATATCAGATCCCAAGGAGAAAGATCTATATATTTCTCACATGTTTTCTCCCAGGAAAGCTCCTTAGTATGACAACTGACTGATCAGGTAGAAGAACACAAAATAAAAAACAGCACTTTGAAAGAGAGTTAGAGATGCCTAATAATCACCCAGCTCTTATGCAAACTTGGAGGTGGGAGCCTGTTATGAACTGAATTGTACCCATCCCCCACCAATTTAAACATTGAAGCCCTAACCCCCAATGTATTTGGAGATAGGGCCTTTAAGGAGGTAATTAAGGTTAAATAGGGCTATAAGGGTGGGACTCTGATCTGACTAGTATCCTCCGTAAGAGAGACACCAGAGATGTTGGCCCACAGAGGAAGTGTTATGTCAGGATACAGGAAGAAGGTAGCCCCCCGGCAAGCCACAGAGAGTGAGGCCCCAGGGGAAGAGAAATCAAAACACGCTGATACTGGACTTCTTGCTTCCAGAACTGTGAAAAATAAACTTCTATTGTTTAAGCCACCCAGTCTGTGACATTTTGTTATGGCGGCCTGTGGTAAGAAATATACAAGAGCTGTCTCGAAAGTTATCCAGCCACACAACTATTTTCCTTATAGTAACAATTGCTGGATACTTTCTGGACAGCCCTTGCATATGTGGTCTCTGCCCCTGACTCCAGACACAAAGCTCTTAAAACCCTTGTAGATACGGGTGCTAGGAGATTCTCGTGCTGTAATATTTCGTCTTTGACCCTGGTTCCTCACACAGAGCTCCTGAATCTCTTGGAATCCCCTGGGTGATATAAGCATCTTTTGTTCTAATGAGGCTACTCTCGGGCTCCTGGATAGCCTCAGGATGGGGTCAAGTTGCCCCCATGTGATTAGAGGCTTGGAGCTTTTAACACCAGCCCTGGACATCCAAGGAGGGAAGAGGGGCTAAAGGTTAAGTTGATCACCAATGGCTGGTGGTGTGTACATAATGAAACCTCCATAAAACCCCAAAGGACAGGGATCAGAGAGCTTCCAGACTGATGAACCACCAAGGTGCCTGGAGGGTGAAGCACCTGCAGAGGACACGGAAGCTCCACGCCCCTTCTCACACATGTATTCCCCTATGAATCTCTTCCATCTGGCTGTTTATCTAATGTTCTTTTATAATAAATGGGTAAATGTAAGTAAAGTGCTTCCCTAAGTTGTGTGAGCTGCTCTAGCAAATTAATCAAATCCCAGGAGGGGGTCATGGGAATACCCTATTTACAGCTGGCTGGTGAGAAGTCCAGGTCATGACTTGAGACCTGGGAGTGGTACCTGAAGTTGGAAGCAGTCTTGTGGGACTGAGCCCTCAACCTGTGGAATGTGATGCTATCTCTAGGTAGATGCTGTCAAATGGAATTGAATTGTAGGACAGCCAGTTGGTGTCTGCTGGAGAACTGATTGGTTATCAATGGGAAGAAATCCACACACATTTTTGGGACCAAGGTAAAGTGGTGAATCGTGTGAGAGTAAGAACAGTTCGGTTTTTCTTATCTCAAACACATAGAAACCAACACAAACCCTATGAGTAGGGAGTGAAACAATCTTTATGTATAATTTGGGGTAAACTTGTCTCTCTCCCTCTCCTTTGTTGGCAAAGAAGAAAACTGACACCTGGAAAAGCACCCCAATCCCTGACAGTTGCACAATTAGACTGTAAAAGGACAATACAGTTGACCCTTGATCAACATGAGGGTTATGCTTCAAGGGTGGCAGAGGCAGAAGAAAATCCTCTTGTAAGTGCACCTATACAGTTCAAACTCATGTTATTCAAGGGTCAACACTGCCCAACAATTTTATTTCACTTTCTTGAAATTTTACTTACATTGTAAGTAATTTTATTTTTCCTTTCTGTAAGATCTTTTGTCTCCCCGCCAGGTCCCCAGCCATTCCAATCCACACACATACTCCCTCTACTTGGCTGTTTATTTTTCAGAGGAGAAAAAAATAGTTATCACCTGTCATCTCTCCACTACAAAATCTATAAAATACGCACCCTTGTAAATGTAATCTTCATTCACAATGACAGAGCTGACCCTCCTCCTACTGAATCTCTATCTTTAAAATGCCATTCCACTTTCCTTCATTCCTGGGATCAATCTGTCTCTACTGGATTATTCACACATACACAGTCACACTTGTGCACACACACAGACTCCAGGATGCCAGTATTCGACACACGCAACAACTACCCTGAGCCCACATTTATAACCTCTCCACCCACACCAGTGATAGTCTTGACTCTTCTATGACACTTCAGAAATCTCTTAAAGAGGAATCTATTTAATATTATCCATTTGCCACTTGAATTGCTCCTTATCCTGGTCATAAGGTACATAAATATGACAGGCCAATTAAGTACTCACCCCCCAGAATAGACAATACTACACTGTCATGTTTACGTTAAGCTATTTTTTATTGCATCAAAGTAACAAAA
The DNA here is from genome assembly GCA_963574885.1 of Lepilemur ruficaudatus. Taxonomy (NCBI): domain Eukaryota; kingdom Metazoa; phylum Chordata; class Mammalia; order Primates; family Lepilemuridae; genus Lepilemur; species Lepilemur ruficaudatus. The sequence goes on from CAUYRT010031526.1 coordinate 38,769, forward strand.
TATTATGTAATTAAATTTCCTACCCTTATTTTTTCTCCCCAGACAATATAATTCAATGTGTATTGTTACCAATGTCTATCCTTAATAAATTTAGTGTATCAGATCCTATATTCAATATAGTTTAAAGTACTTTCACCTGCATACATATCCAGAACTGAATATTTTACCATTTACAGTAGCATATTATATCTCTACCAGACTGTCAGCTCCAAAAAGGCTAGGACTTTGTTTGGTTTCAGCAGTGTGTTCCCGGTACTTGTCTGACAATAAATGTTTGATGAATAAATTCTACAACTTTCTTTTTCCGTTTAACTTTGAGCTCTATCCATTTTGATCTATAGAGATCTAGTTCAAAGCTAGCAGAAGGATGGTAGTATTTTGGCTATATGGCATTGATATGTGTGCTGAAAGCCTTTTTGCATGGAAAATACTCACCATTGTACTTCTGAGATACTTAGTACTTCTAATGATTAATGTATTAATCTTAAACCAATAAATTATATGCTTCTAAACAGTTAGAGCTTACATAAATATGTAAACTTTGTTATCTAATATGAAGTATTAAAGTGTAAACTTTAAAGTACTGCTAAAAACATAAATTACAATCATAAAAGCTTATGATCATAAAACCTTAAATTACAATCATAAAACCTTAAAACCACAAGTGCAATAAATCAGATTTTAAATACTTAACACCTTAAAAAAAACGATTTTTAAAATAATTTGTGCTGCCATAAAATAAAAATATAAAGTGAAAACATCACTAAAGAAATTTAAATGCTTCATCAGAAAATATTCACTTAATGTAAAAAGCCACTAAGGAAGAAGAAAGGACTAAAATAATGAGAAAAAACAAAAAGTAAAACAGCAGACATAAATCCAACTACATCAAAAGTAACATTAAATTTGAACTGAATAAACAATTCTGAGAATACAGGAATAACAAACTCAGTTTCTCCCACTGTACTCTCACAACACACTTCTGACACCAGATGTAGGGGAGTTCTGCTCCACATAATAAGCAGGCAATCTGCTCGGCAGCAGATACCAGTTGGGTGTCCTCCAATTTGATTCAATTCTGACACCATCTCCAGGCAGACAGTGTCAGATCCCACAGGTGGAGAGCTCCGTCCCACAAGACTGCCCCAATTCTGATGTCAATCCTAAGCCCCAGACTGTTTACCTGTGCTTCTGACTGATCAGCTATAAACTGGGGTTCCCTTGACCTCCCTCCTTGGGTTTGACTAATTTGCTAAAGCAGCCCACAGAACTTACATTTACTGGTTGATTATAAAAGATGTTAAAGAGTCTGTGGGAAGGGGCACAGAGCTTCCATGCCCTCTCTGGGCACTCTACCGTCCAGAAACCTCCATACGTTCAGCTATCTGGAAGCTCTCCAAACCCTGTCATCTAAGGTTTTACGAAAGCTTCATTACATAGGCGTGATTGATTAAACCACTGGTCACTGGTATCGACTTAACCTTTCGCTACTCTTCCCCTCACCAGATGTACCCACTCAACCTCAGAGTTCTCAGGCTCCAGAAATATAAGAAATAAATTCCTTTTCTTTATAAATTCCCAGTGTCAGGTATTCTGTTATAAGCAAAAGAAAATGGACTAAGAAAGAAAATTGGTACCAGGAGAGGAGTGTGGGGCTGACAGTCCCAACTCTCTAAGCTGGCCTTGGTCGTTTAGGTGACCAGCTCCCATCCCGAAGTTACCCAGGGACTGCCAGCCACCAGTCAACTCATTAGCATACAAAAACACATTTATCACTTTGAAAATTCCACAGATTTTAGGAGCTGTATGCCAGGAAAAGGTGAGGAAGACTAGACATTTATTTCACAATATCACAACAATCTAAAAGACAGAGAATGTCAGTCTGGATTTTAAAAACTATCCAACTATATGCTGTTGTCTCCAGGAGACACACCTTAGATCCAAAAATACAAATATGACTAAAGTAAAAAGGATGAAAAAATACATCACGCAAACAGCGGCTGCAAGAAAGCTGGACTAGCTATACTAATCTCAAACAAAATAGAAACTAACACCAAATATGTTGATAAAGAGAGGCATTTTGTAATGGTAAAGGGTCATTCCACAAAGAAAATTATAAACATATGCACTGCCAACTGAAATCAAGGTTGTTGAGGTAGAAATAATTTGATAAAAGTTTCCTGGAAGCCAAATGTGAAGATCAACTGAGGAAGATACGCCAACAGAGTTGGAAGTATTCTGGAGCCCGGAACAAGTTGGAAGGCTTTTATAGCAAAGTTTTAGGAAAGGAAAGAGGACTCCTCATACAGCAGTTGTCCTTTTTCATCGGATGGTACAATACAGGTTACAATCATTGGCTACAGATCGCAACATACAGGCTAAAATGTCTGTGGTGCAAGACAATCAGTAAAACTTAATCAATTAGAAATGAACCAGCATCCTTTTCATTGTCAGTAGATTACACATTAATCAGTACATCAACAATATGAGGAATTCATAGGATTACTCACTCAGGGATAGGATGTTACCACGAATCACAAGACCTTCCCACTCCCCAAGGCAGGTGCTTACTTTTAAAGTAAATTGTCAAATTTGATCTGTAACTAATGTGACCAGTAACTAAAAAAGCATGAAAATACAAGCAGCAAAAACACAAACAAGGAAGAAACAGACAATTCACCAAGATTCAAAGACTTCAATTCCCTACTCTCAATAATGAATAGGAACAAACAGAAAGGAAATCAAGAAGGAAATAGAAGTCTGTAAACATTATACACACCCACATTCCTTTCCAGTGAGGTCAAAAAGAAAAAAAAAAAGCCAAAGTACCTTAACTTGTAGGTGAGTTACTAATTGTCCATTAGTTGACTTGTAGGTCTAATGTCTCTCTTCTTGGGAAGACACAGTGCACTGGATCCAATAGTCCAGGTATTCTTGTCAGGTGGTGGAAGGGTCAGCAAGCAGCCCTGTAATGGGAGCAGGTGCCATGAAAGCAGTGGATTCCTATACTCTGCTGTGGAGAATTCCCCTAGGAACATCCTTCCTGTGATTGGCTACATACAAGTAAATTAGCAAACCCTAAGCTTTGATCCTAGATATTTAGCACACAGTTTGGCTCTACTAACCCCAGCCATCTGGTGATAGGTTTTACAGTTCACAAAACAGAAATTCTAACTTGTTGATGCAGATGAGACGTGGTCGTCCTTACTGGGAGGCAAGCACCCAATGTGTGCTAATGTTGCTAAAGTGCTATGGTCCAAACTGGGAATTCAGAGTCAAAATTCACATACTCCTATTCTATAGAGAATCTGTGTAGGCTTCCTGCATGTCATCATGAAAATGTCACCGAAAACGCTTAGTTAAGTATTATGGTGATCCAATTGTTTCTTATAGAGTTGATGGGAAGATAGCCAAATCTAAAGCTAAGTTTTATTGTCTTTTAAATTTTTAAAATTAAAATAAAAAAACCTTTCCTGGAAATAAACAAAATCTATATTTAGCTTTGAGGTTTTGGATTTAAATCTTACATGGTATCATTACTACTATTACTTCCTACAAGAAAAATGGAAAGAGATCCAGTCATCAAAAATCCAGAGTATGGGAAGTGGTGAATAATAGCAAGTTGTGAACTGCAAAATTAATTTGTCAATCAGGAAAAACCTGGAAGTGAATGGCTACAACAAAGTATAAACGTAACTATGAATGTGGATTTTCACATTAAAATTTCTAGACAGCTGCCTTGGTTCACACTTGTAATCACAACACTTCGCGAGGCTAAAGTGGTAGGATTGCTTGAGGCCAGGAATTTGAGGTTGCAGTGAGATGACACCACTGCCCTCATGCTCTGGCAACAGAGTGAGACTCCCCCGCCCTCCAAAAAAAATTAATTCTTAAAGGTTTTACTAAAGTCAACAATATATTTGTGAAAATTTTATTCAAGCTCATTACAAAACATTACAAAGCAAAAACTAACTTAAAATCATACCTGTGTAGAATAATCAATACTAATGTCTATGTTAAACATAGATACATGCACAAGCATACATACCCATGAATAGAAATAATTATAAGAAAATGTACCTATAATATTGTGATATGCCATGCATGGCCAAGCCTGTTGTAATAGACCAGATGAAACAGCAGGAACTAGAGTATGAAAGTACAAACTGAGCCACAGGAAGAATTGTTTTACATACAATGGTGACCAAAAATTTATCAAAGATAACTGGAACATTATTAGAGTGAATCAAAATGCTTTTAATAGCCAAGATAATAGGTATAAAAAACAGTCTTAGGGCAACCCAGAAGATGCATATCTAGAAAATGTCTAGCAGGATTCAACACGTTTGCAGAGTGAATAAATAGTATCTTTAATTTCTGAACACCAAAGTTAAAGTCCCTATTTAAGCTAGATGGGAAAAAGTCCTAAAACCTCTCTTCTATCTATGACAACCACAGACATCACACGATTTCATCTGTAAGCATTTTTGGTACCTAAAAAGTGACTTCTTGAAATACGCAATCTATATACATAAATACTATTCTCACACCTGAAAAAAATATAACTCGTACTTTAAATTGGAAATTTCCTTTATGGCTTTATAAGCTCCACCTCTTATATTCCACAAAGCAAGGTTTATTTGGAAATACCCTCTGATGTGGTTCAAATGAGAAAAATCTGCATTTTTCATTGAAAAACTGATTTGCAGTGTAAGCATTAGAAAACACTAGAGATGGTTCTATAAAATTAACAAAACCACAAACACCAACAATTCAGTGCAAATATACTCTTCAGGAATTTCAAAAGTACTGCGATTTATTCAACCTACACCACCTCTGGCTTTCTTTATCCACAGCCACAGAAGAAATTAGGTTGTCAGTTCTTGAAATAGGCTTTCTAGAATCAGTGGTTTAAAATTTTAAGTGGTGTTACTCATAATAACTCTAGCACAGATAGTCCCAGACATCTGCAAGTTCAATTTACTGATTTTGATTTTACAATAGTGGGAAAATGACAAAGTGACAGGCATTCAGAAGAAACTGTACTTTGAATTTTTTCTTGGGCTAGCATTATGCGGAATCTCTCTCTTGATGCTGGGCAGCAGCAGCAAGCCATAGCTCCCAGACAGCCACGTGATCACGAACATAAACAACCGGTAGTGTACTGTGTTGCCTCCATTCTTTGGATGTTGTGTTTTTGTATCCGAGCATGTCTATAAAACACCATTTTTGAATCCCTACCCACAATAATTTGTCCAACGACAGGGACATGTAAAAACTGATCAGGAATTGTAGCAGTGAGTCGTTAGGACCATAATGAACACAGTACACTACTGGTTGTTTAAACCACTGATTCTAGAAAGCCTATTTCAAGAACTGACAACCTAATTTCTTCTTATGATGAATTTACTGGGACATAACTCCTTTGTAAGTTGAGGTGTACCTGTACTATACTAGCTAACATTTGATGATCTACTATATGTCAAGAACTGTGCTGAATGTTTTAAATACATCACCTTATTTAAATGTCACAACAAATTAATGAAGTCAAGCAATCTTCCCTTAGCAGTAGCACAACGGCTAGCAGGGCCAGAACTGTTCTCTACATTTCTGTATATGCAGTCAGCAAGATGACAATGAGACCAAGTAGATTCATAAATTTTATTACTAACTCTAACAGCAAAAGCAAGATCAGTACCCCTAGTCCCACAGGATGACAAGCTAGATGAGAACACAGGCTGCTGAGAAGCCAATTCCAAACTACAGCCTTTTTATAGCCTGCAGCTATGCTGTATGCAACTGACACTAAGGAAGCAGATGAGAAACAACTTGTGACTGTTTCTCACAAGGATGCTTATCGCTCTTTGTTCCTGGAGGATCTGCAGGATGTCCTGCCAAAGTATGAGCCAGACTATAGTTAAGATCAAGCTTTGCCTGCATGGTCTGTGGGAAGAGCAAGTTATTAGGGCATCATGGTGAAGCTGTTCACCTATTACTCTACTCCCATCTTTCACAGATCCAGCTACAAATTCTATTTGGAAGCACAGGCCACCCAATCAGATGCCTTAATTCACTGTACTTTTTCTTAGGCAACACTGGATTAAAAGCGACTACAACTGTGATTCCCAAGTAAGATGATCACACCTATTATGCAGGACAGACCACAACCAGGTTCCCCATATGGAGCTAAGCCAGAGAAATATATGCCAGATACCATCAAGAATTTACCAGTGAGAGCCACAGGCTTTCTGCTTGGGAGAGTGAGAAATTGCTCTACTTTTTCTAACTAATCTAGGTGCACCACGGGGTGTTGGCAATCACTTATATCCCATATCTTGACGGGCCAGCAGAAAGTTCAGACCAATGTGGCTATCATCATTCAGGCTGGAATGTTTATACCACTTTATTGTGCCTTTAGAGCCAACAAGTCAGAGACAAATTTCAGACCATGTTTTCTAGTTGTATTATTCCCTAAACAGGAATTAAAGATCACAAAGAATACATGAAGAGGAAGTCAGTTAGCTTCCCTTGGAATTCCGCCTAGTAATTAATTTTGGAGCCATCTAGGTACCCACCTCAAGGAAATATGATTCACTAGAGGGGTGGTGGTCTTAAATATCTGAAAAGCCCTAACAACTGCTCCAAGTACACACAATAGGTTAGTGTGTGGCAGGCAAGCATAACATACAATATTCTGATGGGGTACAAACTGTATTAGGAATATATGCATTACTTCTTACAATAGGAGGAAGCCAATTTTCTGTCTTTTGAGGTAGACAAAACTCAAGTGCAACTGGACAGTTCCTGTAAAGCAGGATAAAATGCCTCTAAAGAGAAATCTGATAAAATTGTTACTCTTTGCTATTTACTCCAGTCACTACAGCCCACATTCCACTGTCTACTCTGGTTGTCCCAGGTTTAATTGAGAGTTGCAAGAACCGCAACAGAAGCATTTTGTTGTCATGGGGGGAAGAAATCCAGATTTTATAAAACCAAAGGTTGGGATTAATGATGCAAGGGATTTCAAGTAGCAGAATAGATCTGTAAGACAAAATCCACCTACATCAGGGAGGGGATGACAGATCCAGCAATCTGTTAAATTCAGAGTCATAGCTATAGTCTAGAAAAAACATACCCAAGTTCTGCTTTCTCTTAATCAGGAGACCACAGGAAACCATGACTAATAGGACAAAGTATTCATGCCTTTGTCCAAGGACATCCACTCCAGCTGCTAAGAGTCGCTAAGAGTCCTTAGATTTTAAGACCTTCCATTGGCCAAGAGTTACGCTGCAGCCTGGGATAAAAAGGAATGGTCTTTCCCTGTCCCCCTAAACCCAACCTCTTGGGTCTAAGGTTTTGCTTTCCTGATAAGCATTTAAGAGAGCTACAGAAATCTGGCTAGGCAAGAAGAAATGGAAATTACTCAGTTGTGAACTAACCAATCCCAAACCAAATCTCCCTACCCACAATAATTTGTCCAACGACAGGGACATGTAAAAACTGATCAGGAATTATAGCAGTGAGTCGTTAGGACCATAATGAAGCAGTGGCCAGCCTTAGATTAACTTCCGTCACTCAATAAGCAACCTTCAAGTATTTCAACCAAAATAACGTGGCAAAAAAATGAATGTAGCAGCAGATGTAAGAATCCAACTATTCTCTACTAAGCCACAAAAACATATATTTCCCCAATTATTTTCCAAAATCATCAAAAAACAATAATTTATGTTAATATGTAAGGATTTATTATCACTTTTAAATAAAACTATTTTATTGATATAACCTACATAAACAAATGTTCTTCGGGGTCCTGAAAAATTTTAAATGAATACAAATGCTTCCTATGACCATATGTCCCTGCAGTCCACAGCTGCAGAGAAAGCATGTCCATGAAGCTCTCATAGGAGAATCTGGAAGCACTTGGTCTCCTTAGATTGTGCCTATGCATATTTTTTCCTGTTGGTTCTATATTGTATTCTTTGCTGTCAGAAACTTCAGCAATGAGAATACAAATAGAGAAAAGCAACAAAACTACTAGTCAATTCTTTGAAAAGATCACATTGACAAATCTTTAGCTAGACTGACTGAGAAAAAAAGAATACACAACAAAATCAGGAATGAAATAGGGACAGTACTACCAACCATACAGCCATAAAAAAAGACTACAAGGCAATTCTATGAACTGTATATCAATATATTAGATAATATGGATGAAATAGAAAATCCTCCAAAACCATGACCAAAACTGACAAATAGAAAAACCTAAATCCCCTATAAAGAGATTGAATTAGTAACCAGAAAAACACCCACAAAGAAATGCTTAGGCTCAGATGGCTTCACTGATGAATCATGCTAAAAATTTAAAGATTTAAAACCAATTCTATACAAAGAATTCCGAAACACAGGAGATGAGGGAACACTACCCAACCGAATTCTATGAGGCCAGTATTACTCTAATTCCAAAACAAGAAACTGCAATAAAACCACAGACTAATCTCTTATGAATATAGACACAAAAATACTCAAGAAAATACTAGCAAACAAAACCCAACAGTATATAAAATAATTATATGCCAGGCCGGGCACGGTGGCTCACGCCTGTAATCCTAGCACTCTTGGAGGCCGAGGCGGGCGGATCACTCAAGGTCAGGAGTTCGAAACCAGCCTGAGCAAGAGTGAGACCCCGTCTCTACTAAAAATAGAAAGAAATTAATTGGACAACTAAAAACACATAGAAAAAATTAGCTGGGCATAGTGGCGCATGCCTGTAGTCCCAGCTACTCAGGAGGCTGAGGCAGGAGGATTGCTTGAGCCCAGGAGTTTGAGGTTGCTGTGAGCTAGGCTGATGCCACGGCACTCACTCTAGACCCGGTGACAGAGAGAGACTCTATCTCAAAAAAAAAAAAAAATTATATGCCATGACCAAGTGGGATTTATCCCAGTAATTTGAGGTTTGTTGGTTCAACATCCAAAAAATTAAGGTACTATAACCTATCAATAAGATAAAGGACAAAAACCACACAAACATCAACAGATGTAGAATAAGCATGATAAAAATCTAACATTTTTCATAATAAAAACATTCAAACTAGAAGCAGAAGGGAACTTCCTCAACTTGATTAAAGGCATCTAGAAAAAATCCACAGCTTTGTCATCAAAACAAGTCTAGAGAAAAAAATCAAACAAAAATCCATAGCTAACACTCCACTTAAAGGTGGAAGACTGAATGTTTTCCCTCTAAGAGATCAGGAAGAAGACAAGGATGTCCACTCTCACCACTTCTATTCAACATTATACTTTTTGCCATGGCAGTTAGGGGGGAAAAAAAAATTAAATAAGACATCCAGATTGGAAATGAAGTAAAACAATCCGTATCTGTAGATGACATAATCTTATATATAGAAAATCATAAGGAATCCACTAAAAACTAAAAGACTAATAAACTAGTTTGGTTAGGTTGCAGAGCATAAGGTCAATATATAAAAACCAATTCTATTTCTATACAGTATTTAATCTAGAAAATTAAGAAACTCCACTTATAGTAACATCAAAATGAATAAAAACTTCAGAGTAAATTTGGCAAAAGTGAGAAACCTATACACTGAGTATTACAAAATATTGCAAAAAGAAAAATTAAAAACCTAAATAAATGGAAACAACCCCACATTCATGAACTGGAAGACAATACTGTTAAGGTGGCAATATTGCCCAAATTGATCTACAGAGTCAATGCACCCCTTATCAAAAGTTCCAGATGGCTTCTTTGCAGAAATTGAGAATTTGATCCTAAAGTTCATATACAAATACAGTGGGGACTTAATAGATCCAAAACAATCTTCAAAAAGACAAGGGTTAGTATAGATGTGGACACATTAGAACTCTCATACATTGCTGCATAAAATTGTACACCTACTTTGGACAACAGTCTGGTGGTTTCTCAAAAGAATAAACAGTTACCACAACCAATGAATTCCACTCCTGTGTATTTAAAACTCAAAGAAATTAAAAACACCTGTATATATAAATACTTGTATAGGAATGATCATAGCAGCACTCATAGTAGCCAAAAAGGGAAAACAACTCTAAGGTCTATTAACTAATGAAAGAATAAACAAAGGTGTCATATCCACAAAATGGAAGATTATTTGGCAATAAAAAGGAATGAAGTACACACATGCTTCAACATAAATGAAACTCAAAAACATCCTGTGTGAAAACGTCACAGAAGGCCACATACTGAATGATTTTAATTACATGAAATGTTCAGAATATGCAAATCTACAGAGGTAGAAATCAGATTAATGGTGACCTAGGGATGAGTAGGTTGAGGAATGGAGGATTTACTACTACTGAGTACAGAGATTCTTTTTGGAGTCAAGAAAATGTCCTTAAATTAATAGTGGTTGGTGATGGTTACACAACTTTGAACAAACTAAAAACCACTGAAACTGTATACTACGTATAAATGTGGGTGAATAAATGTTATATGAATTATATATCTGAGTGGTAGTTAAAAAAAAATAGCACTTTCCTGTTACTAACAGACGCTGGCACATGAACCAATGAGACTTAATGAAATGTAGTTACAGTATTTTTGGTAGAGCAATCAGAAAAAAGAAATGCTCTGTACAACTTGAAGCTGGATAGATATTAAATCTGGAGATGTCAGGGCCTCCCAATGGAGGGAGGGCTGCCTGAGAACCAAGGCAGAGAGAACAGCAGAGCTCAAAGACAGTGTCCCAAGTCTTTAAAACTTTCTTTCAGATTCAGATCCTGGATCCATCCAAATCCAAAGGTCATGTTACATGAACTTTAAAATTATGTGATCTAATAAATTCTCCTTTGGGGCTTAAAAAAATGATAATCTGTTTATGATTTCCGTTCTTGAAAACTTAACTGGAAAGAGGAAAAAAACTTAATTGAACAGTACAACTTCTTTTAATACACCTTGTAATTTCAATCATAAGTTAAGACTGTGTACAAATGAAGCCTTGTAATTTGATCCATCTCAAGAGAATCTAAGGTACTGTCATTAGATCTCTGCAACCATTATAATCACGACCAGAAAATGCACAGTTCTAATCTCACTTGAGATCTCAACAGGCCAGCCTCCAACTTTGCTCTTCCTTCACAAGTACACTTAAATTATCAAGAATAGTATAAGCACTGCATCGTTGCCTCCAAACAAAGCATGTATAATTTCTCAAGGTCCGCATGTATAATGCATGTATAATTACTTCTTTCTTTACAAAGCTTCTTTCAAGGAAAAACTTAACTTGCATTTCTATAGCCTACCCTGGCTATAGAAATGCAAGATGGCAGGCTTTATCTGGATACTTTCCACGTCTGTTTTACATAATAGAGTATGCCCCCAATGGGGGAGGGAGGGACACCTGATTAGACAAAACAAAGATTCCTGAAATTCACCTTTATAAACAATGTTAGATCAATTCCCTAAACATTTGAGCTCCTACTGTGTCCCAAGACACTGATAATCTACAAGGGAAGAGAGATTCTTGTACAATCACAGAGATAATATGGAAAAACAAAGCTCTAGGGCAAGTTTGCCCAGGCTACAGAATTTAATGGAGACTTTCTATTTCAAACAAGCTTGCAGGTAAAACCAGATATAGACCAATAGTGACTGGTACGTCCTAAGAAAAAGGGAACCTACAATAAAGAGAACGTAGAGGATCTACAGTGATGGGTTTAAGCTCATGAATTTATTTAGAGTTTAAATTTGCAAACTTTATTTTCTGTAAGATATACAGTTATATTACTTAGGCCATAAAATGTATTTTCTCTAACATGACAATAGCTAAAAATTTATTGAGCACTTTCCATGTGTCAGGAGCTGTTCTAAGTGTGTTATATACGAAACTTAGGTAACTTATCACAACAATCCTACACGAGATAAGCATTACTGTTATCTCCATTTTACAGATGAGAAAGCTGAAGCAGAATGGTTAACTTTCCCAAGATTGTGTAGATAGTGGTAGAGCCAAGATCTGAACCAAAGCAGTGTGATTACAGGAACCATAATCTTAATCATCAGAGGAAGCTTCTTAACACAAGTTTTGTGGCCACAGGATGATGGAGATGATCACCACCACCCCTCACCCCACGTGCCAGAAACAACAATAAGTAAAAACAATCAAATAAGAAACAGAGCAAATAGAGAATAATAAGTAAACCTCTGCCTGGGCAACTTCCACCAGTCAGTCAACTTACCATAAATAACCTCTTCCTTATTTTGCTATGATGAACAACTGCATTCTCACTACTGTAGCCAACATTATTTCTTCTCAAGCTCTGCAGTCAAATCCACTGTCCTATAGTTTTTAATCAGTGTTGACTCACTGAGTTACTAATTTTATTCCATAGTAGATAAATTACTCCATAATTGAGTGTGCATAATTACCGGGTTAAATCAGGGTAGGCTGCTTAGAAGTGACATACTCACCGTTAAATATGATTTTATTCTTTAATTATTGTGTATGTTCCCATTTCCCTCCGAACATGTCAGTCCCCCTCCACATTGAGCGTTTACTTCTTTGGTCCTAAGAACAGCAAAAAACATTTTATAATTAATAAAAAGCACATGCTATTGTGTTGATTTGCTATGACACTGCTGTGCAAAAAAGCATATTAAGTTTACCGAACTCTTATTAAGTGTGCTAATTAACAGAAAGTAGGTCTGGCTTCAAAATACCATTCACATAAGTTAGAATTCATGTGCGCTCCTCCAGGTCCACTTTTTGTCCTATCATTCCAAAACAAACAGACTTTATCTTAGCAATATTCTTTATTGGCTTAGTAAAAGAGAATCCGACTGTACAGAGGAAAATAAACAGTAACTAAAACCTTAACACACGTGCATGTTAACACTGAATAAAATTGCTAATGCATTCAGCAGAAAAATACAGCCGCCGAAGCAGCTCTGCAGCCCGCCTAAGAAATGCACCTGGAGCTCATACACATCCCCCACCTCGCCTCCCGCTCTGCTTCCTTTAGAAGGCACTCAAAGTACTGCAAATAAATTGTCTTCACGGACGTGATTCCCCGAAAGCTTGCCGCTAAACCCGGGACCCTAAGGACGTTTGCTGAGGGAACCTTCGTCCCTGGAGAACACCTAAGACCGGTACGTATTTGGGCACTCAAGGATGCCTCCAGGAAGTAAGCTTAGCTGAGGCACAGAAAGCATCTCCGCACAGACGCGCTCGCCGGCCACTCGGAGCCGCGCGCAGACCGGTTCTGTTCCCGGAGGCTTCGGCTCACCGGGGGGGGGCGGGGGGGGCACCGCTCAGGAAACAGTAATAGCAAAGCAAGGATTTCATTTTTCACTCCAGAATGAATACACGAAAGAATCAGAAACACAAGCAGCCCCCACACCCGCGCGCCTGACCAACCGCCTCGTAGCTGCACACAACGCGTCCTGGCCCGGCCGCCCGCGACCTCTAGCGCGGCGAGTGAGGCGCTGTAAGGAGAGCAGCCCGCGAGGCGCCGCCCTCCGCGCTGGAGGGCCGGGCGTGCGCAGCCGGCCAGGGCGGGCCCCGGGGCCGCGGCCAGAGCGGGGAGCGCGAACGCCCGGCCGAGCTCGAGGCGGCGGCCGGCGGGGAGCGAGAACCTACGAGGCCCGGGGCTCCCGGCCGCCGGCCGCCGGCCGCGACTCCGAGCCCGTCGCAGAACAAAAGCGCGCCCGGCCGCGCGCCCGGCCCAGCCCGCCGGCGCTTCAGGCTCCCGGGGCACCCCCCGCCCAGTCTGGGCCCCAGCGGGCGAGCGAGGGGCCCGCGGGACACTGGGCTCACACTTACCAACGGGGGTGGGGCGGAGGTGGGCAACCCCGGCAAGCGGGGAGGAAGGCGCGGGCCTCCCGGGCCCCAGAGTTTAAGTCTAGTGGGGTCCGCCTCTAGGGGCGGGTCGAGCAGGGACGCCGGGGCTCTAGGAACAGCGGTCCCCGCCCCGGGCCCGCGGCGGCGACAGCGGCGGCTGCCAGGTCCGCACCGCTGCGGTCCTAGTGCCACCCGGATCGGATCGTGCCGGGGCTTTGCAGAGCTTTTCCACAGGTTTGCCCGGGGGGAAAACGCCTCGAGGTCTACCTTTCACTCGAATTACCCGGAAGATTTGCATCCCAATCGCCCAGAGGGTTTGTTAAAAAGGGATTGAAAAGCACCGCCGGCAGAATTTCAGATCCAGTAGGTCAGGGGTGGGGCTGAAAAATTTGCATTTCCAATAAGTTTCTGAGACTGGCTGTTGCTGCTGGTCTCAAAACCAATTATCCATCGCAGGGGTCGGCCAACTTTTTCTACTAAGCGCTGGAAAGACAAGGTGCACCCAAGAGATTGTTAACCCCAAAAAAGAGGAATCAGCAGGTCAGACGCAGATAAGATAAGAGAGAAAATGGCCTGGAAAAGGGTAAAAATGTTTTCTGTCTCTTCAAAACCCCTTCACCTTTTTTGAAGACTAAAACCTACATCCCTGCCTCAGGCCAATGGTGGGAAGGGGCAGGGGAGTATCCTTTGTGCCACTTGAGATGGCTCAAGGGAAATGTCCTGGGGGAGGTCACAAGATTGTTTTAGCTGAAGATGGGATGAGTCAGAACCATCCCCTTAAAAAGCTCTGTCCTGCTCAGAAGCAGGAGGTTGGTACTTTGAGACAGGACTCTGCCAACCTCCTCATTTGCTGGCAAATTAATAAACTTTTCTTTCCTCCTCCTCAAACCATGTGTCCTCATTCTTCTGATGTAGCCTCATGGACAAGTGATGAACTTGTGGTAATAGTGTGAAAGAAAATGAATAGCCTGTCTATTTGGAGCTTCTGTAAGTTGTTAGGTCTTGAGGAAGGTTAACTTTGGGCATCAAATCACAGAGCATGATCTCTTAATTACTGACCTTTTGTGATAGATTAACTTTTATCCTTATTTTCTTGGTCCCTGCTCAGACTAGATGGCATCTGAAATAAAAGACCACTTGACAGAGATAAAAGACCCTTTGACTATTACAGGCTTAATGTAGAATGTTAAATACACCCCCAAAAGAACACTGCCTACATCTAATCAAATTGTAACTACGCGCTAACCTTGTGTTACCAAGCAAGAGCTTGCCGCCTAATGTGAATAGAAGCCAATACCATGGCACCAGTCTTTGAGAAAAGAAAAAACTTTATTGCGAGTAGACTGGCAAGGAAACAGAAAGCCACTGCTCAAATCACACCCCCCACCCCCAGCAGTGTGGGAGCATGTTTTATAGGCAGAGGATTTGGAAACACGGAACTGATTGGATCTTGCAGAGAGGTAATGTTGAAAGATATGATCTGATTGGGTCATGCAATGAGGTGATATGGGGGCATGCTTTTAAATTTAGTCCCATTCTTTGATCTGAGCACTTAGGTCCAACCTATGGTTGGCTTTTTCCTTCTGGCTGGCTCTTGGGTCACAAATCAGGCACCCTTGGTTCATCTGGGTACACTCAGTTCCAAGGTCCCTGGTAGCTGAAAAACAACTCATCATTTTGTTGCATTTTGTTGCTGAGAAAGTTGAATCAGATTGGATTAGTTCCACAGTTACACTTGTATGGAAAATGTTGACATCCTGTTAAGCATTCCACACTTTGCCTGTATAAATGACCCTCAAACTTCTCTACTTTGGAACACTGACCCTATCTTTTGGCGTCTGTGTCCTCTGGGTGGCTATCCTCAAAGTTTGAGCTCGAATAAACTCAATATTTAATCATATTGCCTGGATCTCATTATTAAGGTTGACGTAAGTGTTTACTTAGGAGTGAGGGTTGCAACTTGGACAGTAGCCAGAGACTGTACCACCTGAGAAAGGTAAGGGAGCTTACATTTATAAAAATTTATTTAGATTACATAAATTGTTAGATTATTTCATCAGCGAATTAAACAAAGAAATCTTTTATCATTAGTAGAAGGGTACATTTGCATCAGGAAGAAAAAAAACTATATACAGAATATTCGTAAAGATTAGGACCAGTTTCCATGGACAGTATACGTCGAGAAAACAGTTGATTATGAAGGAAATGTTTTTTCACAGTTTCTTTGTGGGTCTCAGAGTTCATCAGCAGTTCAAGATGGAGTCAGTAGCCCAAGATGGAGTCACTGATGTCAAGCCAGGAACATTGCTAAGCTCATGAGATGTATAAAGAGATCACTTTTTTTCAGGCTATCGCCACAGTAAGGAGAACATCTATTAGTGCAGAAGAATCTTCTCAAAGAAAAGGAAATAGACCTAGGGTTTTTATAGGAGGAAGTAAATAAGGAATTACTGTCTGAGTGATTAAGGAATGAGAAAGGGCAGAGGTGGTTAGTTAGTTCTTGAGATACTCCTTTGCTCTTGAGGTTTGTACCTCAGCTTTGCTGCTCATTACAACCTTGGCAGGAAAATCACTCTTTGCTGTTTTCTCATCTGTAAAATGAGGGTAATAGTAACCTAATAGGATTTTTGAGACAGTTACGTGAATTAGTAGTACACATACCTCACTGTAGCAGCTCCTGGAACATAGAATGGTGCACTTAGCTCAGATAAGGGGTTTTCTAGCACCTAACCACACAGGTAATCAAGCAAAAACAAACCCTAGGGAAAGGGGATTTTGTTGCCAGAAAGTCTAATAGGTACCTCACTCCAATACAGCCTGAGGAAGGCTTGGCTTAATGTCCAGCAGGGTTTAATTCTAGGAAGCTGTACCTGTATTTGGGATGAAGTTGCTGATCCCTTTGTCATGTGTCCTTATCTGTACTTGTGATGATTTTTTTCCTGGCTCCTTCAGATAAGTAAAGGTTGTTTGATTTTTCCAAAAGTATTTGGTCTTTGCACCAATCTTAAAAGTACAAGTGATGTTCATCAACATAGTAGCCTTTAATAGTCATCAGCAAGGAAACTTGCAAAGGGAGAACACAATCTCATGACCTGAAAGTATGTTTAATTAAGAGTTGAGCTTTATGTTGTCTTCTCTTAAAGAGATTTACAACCTAGTGTGCCAAAGAAATTTGTTTTCCAACTGGTCAGGCTCCGGAAAGATTTCCCCAAAATGATCAATTAGATTGCTTTATATCGTGTACCCTATCATAAATTACAGATCCTCTCCCTATGATTCCGGATTTCAAAACCAAAGGCTCTTTTAGAAGCTATCTCAGTCTTTCAGGAGCATGCATAATACTTAGCCTTGAGGCCTGCTAACTTCTAACCTTATAAAACATGTTTTAGAAAAGTGTATGACATCATTAACATGTCTATAGTAAGAAATTATGTTGGTTGCCAAAAAATGCCTATTATTCATTTAAATTGTAAATAAAGTTGTTAGTTTTCTTTTCTTTTTTTTTTTTTTTTTGAGACAGAGTCTCACTCTGCTGCCTGGGCTAGAGTGAGTGCCATGGCATCAGCCTAGCTGACAGCAACCTCAAACTCCTGGGCTAAAGCAATCCTCCTGCCTCAGCCTCTGAAGTAGCTGGGACTACAGGCATGTGCCACCATGCCCGGCTAATTTTTTCTATATATTTTTAGTTGGCCACTTAATTTCTTTCTATTTGTAGTAGAGATGAGGTCTCACTCTTGCTCAGGCTGGTTTCGAACTCCTGACCTTGAGCGATCCGCCCAGCTCGGCCTCCCAGAGTGCTAGGATTACAAGTGTGGCCCGGCCTTCTTTTCTTTTTTTGATTGGTCCCCTATAATGTTTCCCCTTCTTGGGAGTAATTTTTAACAGGGTACAAAGTTATTTTGTATGTAGTCACTTCCAAAGTAAGCAGAGATTACATTCCCCAAGCCTCCCTTGCAGCTAGATGTTGCCAAATTTCAGTTCTCAAAATGACATATAAGCAGAAATATATGCATTTTACTTTTTTTAAGATAGAGAGTCTCACTATGTTGCCCAGGCTGGCCTTGAACTCCTGGACTTAAGGGGTCCTCCCACCTTAGCCTCTCAGGTAACTGGGACTATAAATGTAAGCCGTCGCACCCAGTTTTTCTTTATTTATTTAGAAGCTTATGCATAAAGGAATGGCTTACCTTGAAACTGCTCTTAAATTCACTTGGATTTGAATATAGAAATGGTAGTAACCTAAATTCAACCTTACAAAGAAGGATAACTCCTGAAGGCAGAAATTCTTTTCTTTTTTTGTTCCATAAACCTCTTTGGAAGTTTGATAGAGCCTTTAGAAACCTTCTTAGAATAATATTTTGAATGCATAAAATAAAATGTGAGATTACAAAGAAAATTAATTCAGTATGAAAGTTAAAATATTTTAAAAACCCAAATGTGTGCTATGGTAACATATATCTTTATTAATACAATAAATAAGACCTAGTAGCAGATCTAATAACATCGGTGATTTTTTTTTTTTTTTTTGAGACAGGGTTTCACTTTCTCACCAGGGTTTAGAGTACAGTGGCATTATCATAGCTCACAGCAACCTCAAACTCCTGGGCTCAAGCAATCCTCCTGCCTCACCCTCCCTGAGTAGCTGGGACTACAGGCATGCACCACTATGCCAGGCTAATTTTCTTTTCTTTTCTTTTCTTTTTTTTTTTTTTTTTTTTTTTGAGATGGGGTCCTGCTCTTGCTTAAGCTAGTGTCAAACTCCTGGCTGCAAGCAGTCCTCCCAATTCAGCCTCCCAAAATGCTAGGATTGTAGTCAGGAGCCACCTCGCCTGGCCAACAGTTGTGATTTTGAAAGTGATGAACATAAAATGATATTTCAGGATTATCTGTGTTAATTCTATATAAATGCAAATATTTGTGATTTTTATGATGACAAGTTTATTGTTGGTACTGCTATTATTACTGTGGATTTGTTGCCAACATTCACAATTAAAGGAAATTGTACATGTCAGTAAATGTTTGTGAAAATAAGGAGGTAAATTGTTTTGTCATCCAAATTCATAGTATTTCTGAATTCTATCCATTGACATGGTAGGTAAAATTTTGGCCCCTGTGACCTCACTTCCTGGTGTTACTCCACAGTTACGTTGCTTACATACAGAAGGGACCATGCAGATACAACTGAGGTTACCAGTCAGCTGACCTTAAAGTAAGGACATTATCCTGGATTATCAGGGTGGGCCCTGTGTAATCACATGAGCCTTTAAAAGCAGAAGCAAGGCTGGGCACAGTGGCTCATGCCTGTAATCCTAGTACTCTGGGAGGCCAAGGCGGGAGGATCGCTAAAGATCAGGAGTTCGAAACCAGCCTGAGCAAGAGCGAGATCCCGTCTCTACTAAAAAACAGAAAGAAATTAATTGGCCAACTAAAAAATATATATATAGAAAAAATTAGCCGGGCATGGTGGCGCATGCCTGTAGTCCCAGCTACTTGGGAGGCTGAGTCAGGAGGATTACTTGAGCCCAGGACTTTGAGGTTGCTGTGAACTAGGCTGATGGCACGGCACTCTAGCCCAAATAACAAAGTGAGACTCTGTCTCAGGAAAAAAAAAAAAAAAAAAAGCAGAAGCAAAAGGCAGGAGAGGCAGTCAGAGAGATACAGCAGAGGGGGAAGTCTGAGAAATTGAAATTGAAAGTATGAGATGGAGGCTGGGCCCCATAGCTCAGGTCTGTAATCCCAGCACTTTGGGAGGCCCAGTGGGGAGGACCGTTTGAGATCCTATACTTACAAAAAAAAAAAAAATTAGCCAGGTGTGGTGGCACACGCCTATAGACCCACCTATTGGGGAGGCTGAGGCAAGACGATCACTTGAGCCTAGGAGTTCAAGGCTGCAGTGAGCTATGATGATGCCAGTGCACCTAATCCTCGGCAATGGAAAGGAGACCCTGTCTCAAAAAAACCCACAAAAACAAAGACATAAGAAAGAAAGAAAACATGAGATGGGCATGAAAGGGCCACATGGAAGCTTGAGAAGGAAATACATTCTGCCAACAACCTGAATGGGCATGGAGGTGAACTCGTTCCCCAGAACCTTCAGAAAGGAAGACAGCTCAGTGGACACCTTGATTTCAATCTTGTGAGATCCTAAGCAGAGAACCTAGCTGAGCCACACTGTGCCCAGACTTCAGTCCCTACAGAGCTGAGAGATAGTAAGTAGGTGTTGTGTAAGCAGCTAGATTTGTGGTAATTTGTTTTGGCGGCAATAGAAACCTAATATAATTGACGCCAGGTTATAACCCCTGCCCAAGGGGATGTTCAAGGAACAAAATGGAAGGAAACCAGATACTAAAAGATCTGTGGCAAGCTCTCTACCAATCTGGACCAGCTAGACTACTACTGAGAGAGAAGAAAATTTCTATCTTTTTAAAGTTGATTAAAGCTCTGGGTATGAAAAGAGATAGCTTATGTTTAGTATAGAAGGAGATAAGAGATCCGGGACCAAGTCTTGAAAAAACTCCAATATTTAATGGCAAGGGAGGAGGATAAGCCTTAAAGTAGGGGTCCCCAACCTATGTCCTCATTTTTCTGATAAGTGCACAAGATGAGAGAACAGCAGGAGATGTAGAAGAAAAACTAGGAGAATGCTATCTATCCCCAGCAGCAGGGAAAGAGAACAGTTCATATGGGTAAGAACTGTTCAGTTCTGTTAAAGAGTAACTGGAAAATACCCTTTGGATTTGACATGAAAGGGATAATTGGAGACCTGAGCCTGGAAATACAAAGGACCAAGAATAATGAAAATAGGCTGGGCCCGGTGGCTCACGCCTATAATCCTAGCACTCTGGGAGGCTGAGGCAGGAGGATCGCTCAAGGTCAGGAGTTCAAAAATAGTCTGAGCAAGAGTGAGACCCCATCTCTACTAAAAATAGAAAGAAATTAATTAGACAACTAAAAATATATGGAAAACATTAGCCGGGCATGGTGGCACATGCCTGTAGTCCCAGCTACTCAGGAGGCTGGGGCAGAAGGATTGCTTTAGCCCAGGAGTTTGAGGTTGCTGTGAGCTAGGCTGATGCCACAGCACTGTAGCCCAGGCAACAGAGTGAGAATGTGTCTCAAAAAAAAGAATGATGAAAATAATTCCGTGGAGGAACAAAGACTTTCACAGCCTGATTTAAAGACTTACTGTATCGCAATCCTGAAGTGTGGTACTGGTATGAGGATAAACCACCAACTCCCCCTAATTCACATATACCCCAGTACTTTTCTCCATGTTCATTTAACCACTATTAGTAAATATACATTGAGAGATTTCAGTCACCATTTTATTAAGTAGCATATGATACACACTTCTCTGATCCTTGCTTCATTCAGCAAGCCTTAGTGATCCCTGCTAGTCATAGTAATAGCTCTAAGTCATTTTCAATAATTACTTAGAATTCATCATTACCCTGCAGAAACTCACTTTGTTTCCTATTTTTGCCACTGTGGACAATCCACAAGTATTGGAAGGATTCCAGGAGGGAGATTGCTGGGTCGAACTATAAAGACATTGCCAGATAACTTCCTTTTAAGCCTGTAACAACTTTCATGAACACCCAGAAAATTATCCTTTCCCCAGCATTGCCAATGCGTTTTAACTTCTCCACCTATGTAAAAGTGATCTCATTGTTGTGTTTATAGGAACAAAGAGATCTGGTGAGTTGAATATCCAACAGGAAAATAAGACTCAAGGCTAATTTGGAAAACAAAGAGAGCATTGAAAGCAGTACCTCTGAGGGTGCTGAGGGCTTTGAATTCAGGAGAGGAAATGTTAGAGGCTACTCTGATTTAATTAATTCATTCTTTTTTTTTTTTTTTTAAGACACAGTCTGGCTCATTACCCTGGGCTAGAATGCCATGGCGTCATCCTAGCTCACAGCAACCTCAAATTCCTGAGCTCAAGCAATCCTCCTGCCTCAGCCTCCAGAGGAGCTGAGACTACAGGCATGCACCACCATGCCCGGCTAATTTTTTTCTATGTATTTTTAGTTGTCTGGCTAATTTCTTCCTATTTTTAGTGGAGACAGGGTCTCTCTCTTGCTCAGGCTGGTCTTGAAATCCTGACCACGGGCGATCCACCTGCCTCAGCCTCCCAGAGTGCTAGGACAGGTGTGAGCCACCATGCCCAGCCTCAATTCTTTCTTTGTTGACCCATATTGACTTACTCCCATATTTAAAGCTGTTTGTTAGTGGGCACTGTGTGAGGACCAAACAAGGAGGCTGTCCAGCTGTGCTGTCACAACCCGCTCAGATTTGCTCTGATGCAACCATCCCTCCGAGGCCAAATCCACACGAGAGTTTGACAGTTCTTTTCTGAACAAATATCTACACAGTGTGATGCATAATTAATTCAAAATTACATGATTTGAAGCAGACAATATTTGTTTTTTGAACTACTGCAGGAGAGCCTAAAAATCACTTCTACCTATTTCAGTTCTTAAGTGGGATCTCTGGCTGGGTCGAGGAATCAAATTGATGCAAGACAGGCGAACAGGAGAAAAGTATAGAAGGTTTATTAATTTTTACATGTACATAGGGCCCCTCACAAGAGAATAAAGTCCCAAGGAAACAGTCAGAATAGGAAGCTTTTATACTTTTCAAAGAATGATAAACTTATGAAGAAATGACAGGACAAAGAGGTCTGGGCTCGGGGTGGTAAATTCCAGGGGAGTTGCTAGGAGATTTACGGCGGGGTGGGGCGGGCGGCATGTAAGGCTAGTGGAAGATAAAGTTTATTTTAGTGCATGTATTCATACAGGCCTATTGCAGCATCAATTCCCAGGCCCTGGAGATAAGGGTTATTTTCCTGTGTCGGTACAGGGAAGGCATCTTTCTCACAGGAATGTTTATAGCTTGCTACATGTAGGAAAGGACAGGTCAGATTGCCCTTTCTGCAACTACAGTTTCTCAAGTGCCTTTAGCTCAAAATAATCAATATATTAATTTGGCATATTTTGGGGCACATTTTGAGGTGGCACATCCTTAACTCCTTCATTACAAATTCATTGAATAGAAACTAGAAGAGAACTGATTCTGCTGTTACAAGGCTCTGAATTTCAAAACAAAGGAGCTAAGCTTAAAAAATCTGAATGCTATGCTGTGTTTTGGTTTTTTTTCCTTCCAAGTTCTCTGTTTCAGACTAAAGTAGCCCTGATTATAAGTAATAATACTAGGAGTATGATGGCTTTGTACTATGAAAACGTAGCTAAATTCAAACTGAGTTTCCCAGCACTCCTTTCCTGCGTGAGTCTGAATTATAGCTGGGCATAGGAAAAATAACGAATGCTTTTTGGAAGGCATAAGTGAAACAGCTGTCATTTTCCTTGAGCTGAAAGTCAGGACATGGTGCCAGGCATTGGAACACATGTTGTCACTGATCTGCTACCCCTTGCTGGGGTGGGGTGGTATCCACGGTTCCTCAAGCTCCCACGGCATCTTCTCTTTCAGCTCTTCCTGCTCCTGGGCCAGGTGCTTGAGCAGTTCTATGGTGAAGAGTACCAGCCTCCCCTACAGGTCACATCATTATTTGTCCTTGTGGTTTTTAGCCGGCCGTAGGAATGCCAGGTCTTGCTCTTCCCTACTTTACATCCAGCGCATACGGACAAGCAGCCGTGCACAGACTTCTCAGCCAGCTCTCGTGTTTGCCTAAGCTCTAATCCTTATAACAAACTCCCTGTAATAAACCCTATTCTGTCACTCACAGAGAGTGTTTCTGCATCTCTGATCAAACTCTGATAGGAGTCAGTATACCTATGAAATAAACATCTAAAGAGGAATATAAAGTTATATTTGTAGCATTTATTGTTTGCCATGTGCCAGACATTTGGCTAATGTACTTTGTCTCCTTGATCTTTACCAGAACACTACTGTACAGGTGAAGAGATTGTACTCAAATTGATTAATACATTTTCCCGAGGGCACACTGCTAGAATATGAAAAGCTGGGCAATCAGGAGTTTCTTCTCATAACCGTGGTGTCATTCTGCCTCCCCAGAGAGCATAAGCTCTGCACAGTGGCTTCGGAATAAGGAATTTTGCCTCTTAGGTGTTTTGACTATATTCATGTTTTTTTTAATTGGATCTGAGTATGCCACCCAAAAATATGACACATTGGCACAGGATAATTTTGAGCTGAAGCTAATTGAGAATCAAAAGATGCAGGGAGAATTTTCTGCCCTCCTCTTATCTGCCTAAAAGCAGAACATAAATTTCTCTTTGAAGAAGGTCTCCCTCTCCAACCCAGTACCAGGGAGAGAAGAGTGATTCTTAGCAGAGATGGGAGTAAGCATCAAGGTGAATGTGCATAAATAGGCCTTTCTAAAGAAGCCCTTGTCTTCCATCCCTCCCCCCGGGTGTTTCATGTGTTTCCTAGTCGCTTCCCCAGAATTTATTGTCCCTTGTAGCCCAAACCTTCTTTCCTTTTTCAGAAAGGCATACAAGCCCCCAAGTCTAACTGCTTCTTTGAGTTTCACTTCTTCCCTGAGAACTCCTCAGGAAAGAAATATTAATATTAAGTAAAATTAATATTAAATAATATTTAATAATAATATTAAGTAATATTATGTTAATAAAAATTGAGCACCTTTTCTCTCTTTTTTTTGAGACAGAGTCTCACTCTATCACCCAGAGCTAGAGTGCCATGGCGTCAGCCTAGCTCACAGCAACCTCACACTCCTGGGCTCCAACGACCTTCCTGCCTCAGCCTCCCGGGTAGCTGGGACTACAGGCATGCGCCACTGTGCCCAGCTAATTTTTTCTATTTTTAGTTGTTTGGCTAATTTCTTTCTATTTATAGTAGAGACTATAAGTCAAACGATTCACCCGCCTCGGCCTCCCAGAGTGCTAGGATTACAGGCGTGAGCCACCGCGCCAGGCCACCTTTTCTCTTTGTTAATATATCTTTTATTAATTTGCAGGCCCCTAATTACTGAACTTAAGAGCATAGAGGAACATTTTTTTCCTCTCTGACATGTTTAAGCTAAAAAGAAATGTTGCCCAGATAAATAAACCATCTGAAAAAGTTCCTTTGGTTAACAGCACAGTACAGAAATGTTAGGTCTTCTTAGCTAAAACTTGGAAGATATCTACTGTCTATCTAGTTAAGTGTTAGCTTGCTCTCTTTTAGAAAAGCCAATCTCATGATGTCAGGTAAAGTTCTAAATGTGGAAGGGAACAAAACTACAACTTTTTTAGAAGTCACAAGAGGCCAACCTATTGCATCACATACCCTCAAAGAAAAGAGTCAGGGCATGCAGAAACATGCTGTGTTTTGTTTTTGCAAACATTTTCCTCATAAAAATATACATTCTGATTAGACAATGACAAGAATACCAAAAAAACAGCATAAAATATTATCAATAGCCTGTTACCCAAAGATTGCTATCCTTAATACACTGGTGTTTATCCTCTTGTGAATTCTTCTCTATGCAGTTCTTACTTTCTTTTAAAAAATAGTTTTACATGTTATAATGTAAACTTTATAAACATGATTTTAATGATTGAATATTTTTCCAAGGAAAAGAAGTATTATAGTTTATTAAACCATTTCTCTACTAGAGAACACAGAGCTTATGGATACGTTTTGTTTTCTCTGCTTTTACATGAATATTTTTAAAATCAGGACTTCCTAAAAATACAAAAGTAATGCAGACACGTTGCAAAAATTCAACTTCCCACTTCCATCCCTAGAAATAACCACTGTCCAATTTTCTTTTGTGCCTAGAATTCCATAGCTTTGTCTTTGAATATATATAATTATATTCAAAGGCAAAATTCTTACATAAATTTGTTAGTACACATAAAGCTTTTATTGATTTATGAAGAAACCAGGCAAGAAAAAAATTGGTTTGAGAAGCATGTGAAGAACAGAGATTTGCTTATGTGCTCAGAGGGGAAGAAAATGCTAAATAAGATTGCTAAGTTAGTTATAAGACTGGCTAACTTTTTCAGGGCAATAAAGACTTGAAACATTTGGGGTTAATGTCTCTATCAGGTGTCAAGCATCCTAACAGCTTATCAGTGTTTACCAATTAACTTCTAACCTTAAAGAGCAGTAGTGCAGTAGTCTTTCTAAACCGTCATCAGTTATTTATTGTTGTCCAACATTTACAGTTGGCCCTCCACATCCGTGGGTTCTAAATCCACGGATTTAAAAACATTTTTCCCCAAAAAGAATGGTCATATCTGTACTGAATGCATACAGACTTTTTTTTTTCTTGTCATTATTCCCTAAATCAGGGCAGAGAACATTTTCATGTTGGAAGGTCACATTAATTTAGCTGTAATTAAATAAGGCCGCATTCAAGAAACTTCAACTAGATATACTTAAAAGTGTACATTATTTTCTAAAAATCTAACTACTATGTACGTAATAATTTCAAAAAATGAAAACTACTTGTTAATTTTAAAGTTAACTAACCTTTTATTGACTTTGTTGTGTCTGCTTTTTGTTGGAAAGCATTTGAATATTTGTTTGCAGCATGGAGGTCCGCAGTTTCAGCTGATTCTCTAGATGGTGTTAGTCATTTGTGACCGTAACGTTGTCTTGATTTGAGTTAGGTGGGAGAATGTAGATTTGCAGCAATAAGTGGTTAAAAAGCAAGAAAAGCATTTTTTCAGGCATGTTGCCAAAGGCATGGGTATTCTACTGCGTTTTTCCATACTTCTATTGGATCTCTTTTAACATCAAACACTGGCTTTAAAATGTCATCTACTGAGAGCTCAATCAATTCCATCTGTAGTTGTTTAGGTGCCTTGGTGATATCAGCTAGGTGAGGCTGAAATGCTAATTTGAGTGTGATGTCATGATTCTCAAAGTTGGTGAACCTTTCATTGTATTCTCTAATTAATAGTCTCCAATTAATAGGTACCCAATGAATGGGTACATTCAATGTCAAACTGGTACATTCAAAGAAGTGTACCAGTTTACACTCCGCATAGCAAGGCATGAAGAATAGCAGCAGTGTATTCTTCAAATGATTCACATGTATCCTCCTACTCATCAATGATTTTTTTTTGAGACACAGTCTCACTCTGTCGCCCAGGTTAGAGTGCCGTGGCATCAGCCTAGCTCACAGCAACCTCAAACTCTTGGGCTCAAGTGATCTTTTTGCCTCAGCCTCCTGAGTAGCTGGGACTACAGGCATGTGCCACCAGGCCCAGCTAATTTTTTCTATATATTTTTAGTTGTCTGGCTAATTTCTTTCTATTTTTAGTAGAGACGGGGTGTCACTCTTGCTCAAGCTGGTCTCAAACTCCTATCCTTGAGAAATCCTCCCACCTTGGTCTCCCAGAGTGCTAGGATTATAGGTGTGAGCCCACCGTACCCAGCCTAGTCGTTTTGATTTGACATGATATCACAGAGAAATGCTGCATTCCCATAGAAATCTTTCAGTAATTCATATTGCTGATTCTGTTCTTCATAAAATTTAACTATCTGTTTTTGCAGAGATAAAATTTTGGCTAACATCTGTCCCTGGGATAGCCAACCCACTTTAGAATGATATAGCAAATCCACACTGAATACCTCACTGTTCAACTTTAGCATATTACAAAACTGACAGTGCCCTGTTGCATTTGCACAAATGTCGTTTACTATGTGTATAACTTGTTGCAAAGTGTCACTTAAAATAGTAGCCTCAGCACAGAGATTTTGCTGATGCAAGTTACAATGAAAAATAATGAGAGCATCTGGATCTGTTAATACATTTTTTATCTGTGCAATAAACCCTTCATGTTTTCCTGTTATGGAAGGTGCACCATATAATACATACACTGACTAAATTTACCAAATTCAGTCCAACTTCACTACATTTATCTTGAAAGTTGATGAAGATATCTATTCCCCATGTTCTGTTCACAAGAGTGCCCAAAGCGAGTGACTCTTCATAGCAAAGAAGATCTTCTGTTACAACTCGAATGCAGTATAAAACCTGTGCCTAGTGAGAAGTATAAATTGATTCATCCAAGGCGACTGAATAATATGTATTTTCCTTTTTTTTTTTTTTTTTTTTTTTGAGACAGAGTCTCACTCTGTTGCCTGGGCTAGAGTATCTAGAGTGTTTTCTTTCTTCAGCATTCTGTTGGTCTTCTTTGACATGATGGGCTATTAAGCAGACAGAATTAAAAAATACTGTCATGCTGTGCAACTATTCACAAATTCCACTTCAAACAGAAACACAGTGCACCGTTGTCAAAAGCTGGTAACAGACTGGCGTACTTGACCGCCATAGACTCTGGCCAACCAGCCTCGTGGAGTAGTGGCACCAGTCAGGCTGGAGAAGCTAGAACAAAATCATGAGCTTAGCAGCCATCAATTTAGTCTGTATGGATTACTAATGTTCTAATTGTGCTGGTCAGTCTTGGAGGATTATTTCATTGAAACTTATTTTATTCTTTGTTATTTTAAATATGTTCATTTTAAAAACAAAATAAAAAATTTAAAAGATGAACAAAACTATATGAATAAAAACAAAAGGATTTGTTCTGTAAAATTTGGATTCAGTCAAAAGCCTGCACTTATGGACCTAGAAGGCCACAGGTTCCCCACCCCTGCCCTAAATAATATAATATTACAACTATTTACATAGTATTTGCACTGTATTAGGTATTATAAGTAATCTAGAGATGATCTAAAGTATACAAGAGATTGTGAGTAGGTTATATGCAAACACTGTATCATTTCATATCAGGGATTGAGCATCCATGGATTTTGGTATCTGAGGGGGGTCCTGGAGCCAGTCCCCCGTGAATACCAATCATTTCCCATGTAGCATTTGGGCAAGCAGACTTAGTAAATGCTCTAGCATGGTATCAAAATTCAAGCAATTATCTTTTGCCTCTTCCCAAAATTGGTATAAATTTTCTTTACATATATACAGTATACATATTTAAGACATATTTATATACACACATACCTTTTCACTTCAAAATTATAAAAGTATCTTTTAAAGATTTTTCTGGTAACTTTATACCTTTGTTTAGCTTTAAGTTTATAAATAGTCTCACCCCTCAATGATTATTATTATTTTTTTTTTTTGAGACAGAGTCTCACTGTGTTGCCCAGGCTAGAGTGCTGTGGCATCAGCCTAGCTCACAGCAACCTCAAACTCCTGGGCTCAAGCGATCCTCCTGCCTCAGCCTCCTGAGTAGCTGGGACTGCAGGCATGAGCCACCATGCTCGACTAATTTTTTCTGTATATTTT